>JANAKD010000919.1:0-11528 GCA_027627215.1 Lecanicillium saksenae | reverse complement strand
AACTCGCGCAGCGCCGGCGTCAGCGCGGCCGCCTCGCCCGCGTCCACGGAGGATATGACCTCGGCGAGGTACTGCCGGTGAATGCGGTGGTCGGCAGGCAGCCAAGCACCGGGTCTTTCTTCACGGTTAGTCTTGTCGCGGTTTGTAAGGAGGCAAGATCTTATCCATACTTGTGCCTTCGATGCTCAGAAGGGATATCATGGTGATCGCCGTGTTGATGGACCATTGTTACTCTTTTTTTAATATTTCCCGTATGCTCATGTAGCTTGAAGTAATATCTTCAGAGACCGTACTCTTCATTGACACTCGTTTGCTTATAAAGAACGCGGGATATGAGGCTCAGCTGCCGCGTTATCCGGCGCAAGATGGCCGACACCCGTCCAATGATGTCTCCATGACGTAGGAGACCAGTCTCGTCCATTGTTGCAATGCACACGGATATCGCAGCCCATGCGTATCATCATTCGGCCTGAAGGATACATTAAATTTGCTCTCCAAAATATGCCGCATATTATCCTGGTTTACTGGGTCAAAAGGGTTACGTCCAGGCCTCGTTTATCTGATGGTTGAGCTGCGCATACAAACGATACCAGGAAGACTGGCAGCCATCATCAATGTTTCTCAAACCATATGCTTTATGTCACAAACACTGTTAAAGTTTTGTAAAACACAAGTTGTTAATTACACTAGAACAGTTTCTCAACTTTCCGTTGTCTATTTTTCCGCCAGTGTTGTCTTGAAAATCAGTCGCCTGCCATTGCTCTGAGCTACCCTGTAGCTTTTGAGACAAGTCAGTCGTGGCAGACACTTGTATCCCCAGATGTTTCAAAAGGTTGGGCTGGGTTGTCTAAGAGCCTAAGACAGTGTTTCAACGCATGTTGGGATGAAGATTTTCATCGTTTCTGCGATTACTCGTCGTAGGGGATGTTACTTGGCCAACGTCGCCGGTGATAGCCTTTCATAGGCAGGGTTTTCTTCGCGCAATTTTCCCCAGCAGTGACCAACTTCGCAACGTCGCATCTCGGCCAAGGTGCTTTGCCTGGGAAGTAATAAATTTCTTAGTCTCATCTCCTACATTTACCCTTTTCAGAGCCGATTCGTTTCATGAAAATTACGACGTCCCCGTCTCTCTAGATCTCATGGGGAATGGTTAGCTGTTTCAGGATCCCAGCCTAATGACAAAAGGCTGGGCCAGGAGCGACCTGCGCTCCTGTGGCACCAGCGCACCAACGCTAGCAGACAAATGCTCCGTAGTTAGCAGCCTCCTTAGGCCCGCCGCTACGACTCCATTTACCACGACCACAGCGGAATGCGACCAAACGTCGGCTGGCGCAGTGGATAACCAAGACCAGGGCCGTGGGTGGCTAGCAAGCGATTGGCAGGGGCTTGGTCAGCATCCCAAGTGGCTGGGTCTCGCTCGTTAGGGTTGCATCCGTCCCCCAGCTAGCGTGGAGCATTGTCGTACACAGGTTGGTATTCTGCGATGACGAAAGGCAAGGGCAGTTCATTCGAAAGGAATGAAAAGGGACAGGATACTCTCCAAGGGGGAGCCGTTCGAAGGAGGAATGCATGCGTTGCTAAAAGAAGAGCGTGTACCGGGACGCCAGGGCCAATGGCGGAGGGATGTACAATGGGGCCAGATCGAGAGGCCAATACCAACGCCAGCAGGGACATGAGTGTCCATCGTATCTGCGTGCAGCCGCATCTTGTGCCGCTGTTAAATGAATGATCCCGCTGGACCACAGCATCCGAACCGCGTAACAAGAACACATGGACTAAAGTGGTCGTTCGTAACGCAGAAATTCGAGAATATTCCTCTCATTCCTGTCCGTCATTGCTGCTCGTCGTTGTCCTAAACCGGTGAGCGCATGGCACGGCAAAGCTCCCGAGATTAGAGGCCCAATTTGTACCGCTGTATCATCAAGAAATAGCGAAGTTAGGATATGGTCTGTTGCCAGCTCATGTAGAAGAAACTTTGGTGTGGCTGGTGATACTTTTACGCGTCAGTGGCACCCCATTACTTGTTTGAGAACGAGGTAAGCCATGCGATAGAAGCTGCACCCCCTGATCAAGCCCTTGCACAAGGGATATGCAAGCCGTTATCATGGTGAGACTTATTTTATACGAGCCGTCAAACACCGAAAGCAAAGTTATCATGTGGTGAAAGAGAATGGCTTCTCCGACGCCGACCAGACCATTGTTTAGGCGATACAACTCTAACGCGGGACGGGTTGGAGCAGCAAGAACCCAATCCTAATCGGGATGGGGAATGAGAGAGGGCCATGGTGCGCCTTGTAGTTGTGCGGAGACGTAGTGTCCATAGTCGTATACTCTTCACATGGTGGGTTGAGTTGAATGCCGATCGGGCAATTTAGCGCGCTGCTTGTATGCAAGCATGCATGACTTGCGGTGCGTAGCATTTGGACAGCGCTGATTGTGGCGATAGTGTGGGTGCGGTATAGAGTAATTGGGCATCTGCCAGTCCTCTGAGCTTCGGTGGCAGCACACGTCAGAAAAGCGGACAAGGTCAGAGCAAGCCAGGACGATGACAGTTGCAAGGTGATGCATTGCGCAAGCGGCAGTGCAGGTGTAGGACTAGCCCGATTGGCGTGCATGACTGGCATATTGGTGGGCATAATAATGGAGGAGGCTGGTCGACGTTGGATCTGCAGGTAGCGTGCATATGTGAAGGCGTACTAAGAGAGGGACAGGTTGGAACGAATGAGGCATGCTGGACGGGACGTAGAGGCGAAGCTAAAGCTGCAAAGCATGAGTTAGCGTCGCCCGTGGTGGACAAGCGGGCAGCTCGAAAAGGGAAATTCAAGGCAGGAGAGCATAGGAATGGGTGCAGTGACAGGCTGCGGCCCACGCAATGCGGTGGACAGTTGGGGAAGAGGCGAAAGGATAAAACAGCAACAGAAGCGGTTGCGAAGGCGCACAAGCAAAGGCTCGCCGGGAGCACAGCCAAGAAAGGCGGCGACGGATAGTCCAGCAGCCGGGACCAGACGAGCGGTCGGGCGGTCGAGCGGCCGAGATCTGGATTGGGTTATTTCAGAAAATAGGACAACGTTAATTCTGTGGCGGATGGGGAGAGGATGGAACCTAGCGTGGCCGTGATGCTGTGCCGCAGGCGGTGGTTAAGGCTTTGGTGTAATGCGTTGGCCAATATCTTGTCGAGAACGAGACGTTGCGCTAGACAAGCAATGCGACCGGGCGGTCACGGGGAGGGGTTTCTTGTCTCTAGTCGCGAGTCAGTTGTAAGGAGCACCATAGCTCACAGAGAAAAGCTTTCCACGGGATCGATGCCAAAGCCAGAGCATCTGCACGTACGATGGTGGCGACGCTTTGTGTCTGGCAACTGTCCGTTGATTCTTCTTGTCAGCGACTGTGATGTACGAGGACGCAGGCCAAGATGGGTCTGGGCCAGCTCCACCAGGATAGGCTCTAGCAACATCCAAAAGTGGACTACTGAGGGGAGCATGGGGGCTGCTTGCACTCTCCCTCCCTTGTTGTTGAGATGAACCGCATGCTGGAAGTTAGTTGAGAGGCGGTACGGGCTGCTTCTCTAGGTAGCTTACCTTGCAAGCCTGCCCGCGAGAGCAGGAGGCCAGAAACGGGAAGCGGCCGTGACAAAAATAGACGATGCCAGGGGGACAGTGCTGGCAAGTCAGACACGGAGAAGCGCAGGGTGACACAGGAGCTGGCTGAGAAGGGAAAAAAGCAACAAATGGCCATTTTGGGGAGAAAAAGCAAGGGTGATTCGAGGCTGGTGATGGATCAAGCAGGGTGTTGATGAGCAAACGGATGTGTTGAAGCCTGCAGGTTGTTTGGTGGTGCAGACGATCTGACCCAATCAGGTGTAGCTGGCTGGAAGTGGCCCGCCCATGCTGGTACGCCACATGCTATGCGTATGCTGGCCGGTACCGCACGCACAAATCAAGACGGAGCTTTGCTGTTGAACAGCATGACAAAACAAAAACAACAGAAAATAGTCCAATAAAAAGTACAGATGAACAACACAAGACAGAGAAGAAATAAAATCCAGCAGCCTGCTCAAGACTCATAATTTCGCATCGCTGCTTGCCATCTCCGCGTCTCTCGCTCTCTTAGCTCCGTGACAGCATCGTGGTGTCCAGATTGCTGTCCGCGACTTGGCCGAAAAGAACCCATTTTAGCAGCATTTTAGGCTATTCCTGCGCTAAAACATGCCGTGATGCGCTACCACGACACTAAAATGTAGCCACGGCCACCAGTACTCGACACGGGAGGCTAAGAAATGCAATGGTGCGCACCCCAGCTGAATCAGCGACCATTCGAGATTGCGACGCTGCCCTGATGATACTCTGCCATGTCCGCCATGAGCCTACCGTAATAGGCCGCCTACCAGTCAGTATTCCTCCTCAAACCCAGTTGGTGGCCCGGCTCGGATGTTTGCCCTGTCGGCTATTTGCCTGATTGCAGATCCAAGGTTTAGCCCCAATGGGGACGGAGGAGCACGGCAGAGGGTCGACATGGATGGGCAGACGCAAATTGCCCGGCGCGCCTTCCAAGGTTAGGCTTTTGAGATGATTCCATCGTCATTGTTTATCCCTTTTGGTCTCGTATACACGCATTGGCTTGTTATATGCTGCGGCCCGACCAGCCCGCATGCAAACTAATGGTGACGGCCCCGACCAAACAAGTGTTTNGGGGGGCTGCCTGGCAGAGCTGCTGTGGAAGTGACGCAGAACACGCATAGGACGAGCGGTGCGATATCAGCACATCCAAGATATAGCTGTTCACATGAAATCGGACTAAATGTCCAGCCGGGCTCACGAGTGGCCTATATCGGAAGTACATATGCTACTGCCATGTCGGGGACTGGCCACGATCAGCGCTCAGTGCTTGCTTATTAGGCCTGTTTTATCCTGACGGCGTCTCTGTCTGCGACCTGCCCAAGGCTGCCTTGCAGTTTCCGGGTACTGTATGGAATAGTTACTTGCCTGCCATCGGGTACAACTGTAGCCGGCCACAAGGTCAACCCAAAAAAAAAAAAAACAACTCAGACAAACACGAGCCCAACAGGAACCAGTTTCAAGACAAGTTCTGATTCAGTGATTTGTGCACCAGGGCCAGGATGCCAGGGCACGTCGGCGCAAACATGGGCATGGGCATGGGCAGGGGCTGGATGGACAAGGGCANGGGCAGCAAGCGCATGTGGTGGCGCGCCGTTAGGGCAGCCTAATCTGGTAATTCTGGTGCTGGCGGCGCACAACCGGGACAGGCTAAGCTTGGGCCGGGAAGACGCTAGAGCAAGAATAACAACAGCCAGGGTGCGTCCAGGTGTGTTCAGGAGTGGCCAGGGTGGGAGGAATCCATGTCGGATGCGACAGTAGCGTGAGCGATAGTGCAGGTGGGAGTTGCCAAGGGCCATCCGTGCTAATATTGAGGACGAGACGAGGTGATGATGTCGGCATTCGCAAGATACCAAGGGCAGAGGCGTCCGTGCTGAGTAGATGGGCGGCTGGGACGTTGCTGTGAGAGAATGCACTCGTCTTCCGTCTCGCATGACAGCTGCAGCGCTTCACTGCCGGCCCAATGTCGAGAAGGACAGTTGCGGCTTGACGGCAGCCACACCAAGCCTACCCGTCCGTGTATGGTAGTTAGCTGGTAGGTTGGTATGGGGCGGCCAGCGAGTGGGTGAAGCTGCAAAGCTGTAAACAGGTTAGAGCCTCTTTCAACATGCCCCCAATGCAGGCCGACAGCTGGAGCATGGGGGCTAGCTAGACACATACGGGCGGCGCCTCACAGCTGTGGCGGCGATGCACCATTGGTGCTGGTACAACCAGACTAGGCAAAGCGATGGCGTCGGTCGTGCTCCGTCTTGGTGCCTTGGAGGGCCGCCTCGTATTTGGGTGTGAGGGAGGCCAACCGTATTGGGACGGCTGCGTATGTTTTGTCCCACAGCGGTGCAGGAGGCTATTTTGGGCATATGTTGATGATGACGACGATGGTGATGGTGATGGTGATGGATGTCATGTTTGATTGTTGAGAGTTGGTGAAGTTGGTGATGGAGCGTTTGCTGGTTTGTGTGTTTTTTGGTGATGCTCAAGACCAAAGAAGCCCAATGGCTGGCAACCTTGAGAGCCTCACAGCGGTTCGTTACCTTTGTTCAGCGCTCCGTCCGCTATAACCGACCGCCAGCTTCACTAGCTCGCGCCACACCAGTGCCGCCATCGCTCCCCCAACAACTCTCTGATAACCTGTGTCTGCTTCTGCTAAGCACCGCTGCTTCTCCTAATGCCCCGACTACCAAGGCCAGACTAACGTTAACAGTTCACGTCTCCGTCCTCTGTCTACCTACCTACCTATTCCCCTCCTCCGTTTTCCGTCTTCGCGTCTCCCCTCTTTCTGGCCTCCTCCTTTTCTGCTTCCTTTTCTTCCTTCTTTTCCTTTTCCTTCTTCTTTCTCATCGTCAAGCATCGTCGTCCTGCCTATTCCATCCTTTGGCTATACTTCCCTCTGTCAACTCTATTCCCCTTTCCCCTTTCACCGCACCCCTCCCCCTCCCCCATTCCCTTTTCCTTGTTCCCCTGCTTCTTCCCCCTCACACGCACACCCTCTCACCACACCCTCCCCTTGCCCATTGACTTTTTTTTCCTTTGGCGGGCCGTTATCCTCACCTCAAAGCTTCTCCCCCTCCCTCACACCATCTCACCTCGCTACACCTTTTGTCTGTTCTATTATTATTATTTTTTTCGTCTCTTTCCTATCGCGGCCGTGCTCCAGCAGAGACCAGGAGAGAGCCACTGACAAAAGGTGCAGAAAAACAACAGCGTTTTTGTTTGTGTTGTGTACTTGGCTCTTCGACTCGTCTCGGTTCTTCCTTGCTTGGCGGACAGACTCTTTTACACACCTTGCATCGCTGACCGTCTATATCTCTTGTCCCTCTCTCTTAGCGTCTTTGGTCAAGCTGTGAGCTTGTCCTGAACTCTCGTTCGTTTGTGTCGTTCGTTTAATCGCCGACAACCGGTGGCCGTCTTCCTTACGTTCAACAAATCTCGAGCCTCTTCTTTGTTCTCTTTAGTCGTCATCCTCGGCGGAGCAACCACTTGGCTGTGTGTTTGCTCCTTGTTGCTTAAGCTAGCTTCGACACTTCGACACACGCATCGCTCATCTCCGGATTCCTTGACCAGGCTACGTTAGGTTACCTTGCCATCGCCAGCTTGCTTCTCGACGCAGCATCTCCAGTTGCCAAATTCGTGCTTTCCCGTGCCGTCGTGGCCACTGTTCCGCTCGAGCTGTCTGCCATTGTCTGCTCTGCCATACTTGGGCCTCCCTTGCAAACTCTATTATTTGGGTCCGCGCCTATTCCATCAGCCTTCTGAGCAGATCTACCCCGACGCTCGCCAGCTTAGCTCGTCGCCCGATTATTCTACCTTGAGGTGCCCGCACAGCGCCGTCCCGTTCGACCGCGACGCTGTCACGCACGTCGATTCGCTTGCCCCCATCGGTATCCTTTCAGTCTTCTTGCCACATGCTCACCGCGTCTTGGTCCACGCCTCATCTTGCTGCAACGTTCTCCCGCTGCCTTGCCAGGCCTCTGCGCATTTGAGCCACGGAGCTTCCCACTGTCCTGTATTGGCCTCTCCGCCTCTTACACCAAGTTCTCTTCAGCCTCTCGCCTTCTTACTTGTCGGCCCCCGTCAACTCTGACCCGCCCTACTCGCAACTTTACTGTAAGCCATTCAGCTCACCCTGCAAAGCTTCTCGGTGTACCCTTGGCACTCTTCCCGCTCTCTAGCTTTATCTCTTACCGGCCTTCGGTGCCGCTGCTTCCCTGTGCCTCTGTCACAAGTCTCCACGTTCACCTGCCTACGCCGCACGTCTCTGCCTTGCAGGTTTTGACCCCCCCCTCCAGGCTCTCGCAGATTTTGTTTGCCAGGATACTGATTTGCTATAGACGGCCTTTCTACGCTGTCAGCGTCCCCAGCATTCGCCACACAGTCTCCAACAGCCTTTGGCATCAATCTGCTCTGCTTGCCTCAGACCGTCGAATCGTCGCGTCCAGCGCGTCAACGAGCTGCCAAACTCCTTGCAGTTCATCTGGTCCGTCCAGCAACCGTCTCGCCAGCTGACTTGTCGAACTTCCCTCGCCATTGTCCCTTGAAGCCCTCACCCGCCATGCCTAAATGAGCTTGGAATGCTCCATCTATAGATTCCGTACGCCCCTCTTGGTCCATCTCCGCCACTGTCCTTGAGCTGGCCGCCACATCCAGCTCACTCGCTTGCCCTGTGCATTGAGCAGGCGAAAGAAACAAAGTTTACATCATTTACTCAGACGCCCCGTATGCTCACCCTTCCATCCCTTCCTTTTCCACCACACCCCAGTTCGTTCCTCCATAAGCTTGTATTTTCCCTATCCTGGTCCTGCTGTACTCGCTCAAAGCATTTCTGTTATTTTCTGCCAATATCCCAGCCTTGTCATTTGATAATTTCCGTTACATCCTGCACGTCTCTTGTTTTGTCTTCGTCCATCCCTTGTACTTGCTTGATGACAGCATGCTGACGCTTCAGCAACAGCCAACACCACCATACGGTTATAGGGCTGTCCATGACCTACCAACACCACCGTCGGCGACCAAATCTCCAGTCTTGACTTATTCGTCGAGCACCCCTTCGCCATCGTGGCGAGACCCTTTAGGTCCCCCCATCATGTCGGCACCTCACCGTGGCCTTCCGCCTCCGGCTGCCATGTCCATGCAGCCTCAGCAACCTCCAGCTTCGCACCCGCCGCCTCACGTCTCTGCTCACCCATCGGTGCACCCGCCACCTCACGCACCCGCTCATCCCCCTTCTCACCAGCCTCCGCCGCCTGTCCACCATAGTCAACAGGCTTCTATGTCGTCGCAGGCGCCACCGGCACCTCCTCATCATCATCACCGGGACTCGTGGGGCAGCGCTCCCGGCCCTGCGGCTCCTTTGCCACCACCGCCGCAACATTGGTCTAGCTCCGATGAATCTATGCGAAACTGGCTGCAAGCTAGAACCGAGGAAGAAAGGACCAGGCAAGAGGAAGAGAGAACGAGGCAGGAGGGGCTCCGCTTGGAGCAACGAAAGATCGAGATGGACATGCTTCGGTCTTCCATTGGCGGCGGTATCCCTCCTCCCATGATTCCCTTGGTGTTCGCTGGAATGGCCAGCGGCGGTGTTCTACCTCAGGCTGCCTTGGACTGGGCCCATCAATTCATGACCTCACAATCGCAGTATCCCCAGTTACCTCCGCCGCCGCTTCGACCACATTCGCCCGAATCTCAACGTGAAAGTGTGGCTCAGGCGCCTGCTCAGTATCATCCAGCAAATGCTCCACCGCCTGCGCACGGAGGTTATGCCCCCCACGGAACATCGCCCACCAGAGCTCGAGGGCAGACTGTATCTGGAATAATGGCCCGTCCAGGCACCGGCTCCAACATGTCCTCGGCCGGATCGAACACCCCTCAGTCTGGGGGGCTTCAACCGAGCACCTCTACACTTGGTCCGTTTCAACCTCACCAGCCCACCGGAGGGCAGTCAGGCCAGCATGACTCTACTCTGTTCTTTCATCATTGGCAGCCTCCGGCATCACAGTCTGGTCAGTCTGCTGGTGGATCAAACCGACCCGGCAGTCCAGCGGGCGAGTCACAGAAGAAGCGCAAGGCTGGTGGAGACCCGCCGCATCACAGTCGTACGCACAGCACACAACGACCACGATCACCTCCATCATTTATTCAGAGCGACTTTGGCGCGGCGGGACGTAAGTCTCACAAGCGCCACAAAAGCGATGTTTCTTGGTATCAAGGACCTCGACACAGCATGGGGCCAGGCTCCATCCCGGAGTCGGGACACCGCGCTCGAACGCCGGCGCAGGACAACTCTTCGACCTCGTCCAAGGATCGAGATGCGGCCGAAGGTACTAAAGCGAGATGAATTTTTGATGCATCTTACTAACTGATGAAAGGATCTCGTCGAGACTCACAGCCAGAGATGTATTCACGTTTGCGCCGCGAGGACGACGGACAAACCAGAGATCGTGAACGAGAACGTGAGCCTGCCAGTGGCGAAAGGGCCGCATAGCATGCGAGGCTCCTCACATATTGTTTTACCCAAGCGTACGCCTTTTTTATACGGCACGAATCTTATGAACAAGTCACGTCGACAAGAACGATTTTTCTTTGTCATTTACGTCATTTCAGCATGGGAATGCGGGACATTACTTGTTTGCACATTTGGTGCATGATGCAGTATTTGCTGCATACGTTGGCTATCTCTTTTTTTTTTACTCGCTCTTCTCTCAATTTCGTTTCATGTGCTGTTTTTTTATCTGTACTTGGTCTGTTTCTTTTTCTGACGTGCGGATACTGCTTCACCTGGGCAGGCGGCATCTTTGTTTTACTCTTTTATCTTTTTCTCTTTGGGGATTTCTTATTTTGTTATGTCTTTGCCACGACAGGACTTAATATCGTTAGGGCCGCTGTGCGAAGAGTTGATCCAAGCAGGGACACGCGCACGATGGAGTTATGGTGTGTACATATAAAAAGTATATGGATGGATTCCGGTAACGATGGAATTAATATACATTTACCAACTTCCTCATATCCAAGTAGTAAATCAGCGAGCTTGTAGCGCGACTAACTTTGCCGCTATTACCATCAGTGTTGTGTGGCAGTTATATCAACCAAGTACAGACGGTTTACATGAAGGAATCCTCGTCAGGTGTGGATTGTGTTTATTTTGTGTCCCATGGACCTATCCCAATAGATTGGTACGAAAAAAGGTGCTTTGCGTGTGCAGTACATATATTGATTCTTTTTTTCCCATTCCGCGCCGAACCAGACAAATAAAACAAACTCGCTTGTTTTGCCCTTGCGTATTTTCTCTTCCCCATATTACATGTCCCTCCCAAAAAAAAAGCCTCTTGAATTAAAAAAAAACAAGGACAAGAACCCATGCACTCTTGACTGGATCAAGAAGACGAAAAAATGATTACTTGTAGAACAGGTAAAACACGGCGGGGTATAAGAAAATAAGAAGAGAGAGAGAGAAGAGAAGAGAAGAGGGAATGCCAAGAAAAGGCTGAAAATGTATAACAACTAAATTCATTCGCCTAGAGAGTATAAAAAAGAGAGATAATAATNGGGGGGGGGGGGGTATCTATCATAGCAATGAATGAAAGAGGATAAAAAAAAATGAGAGAAAGGGNAAAAAGGAAGAAAAGGAGTGGTATAGTGAATAAAAGCAAATGGATGGTGGGGTATTGAGAATAAGAACCGTCAACAAAAATAATCTGTGATAAGAAACAAATGCTGGGAATCCAGAGAAAAAGGGAGTGAGGGGCAAATGAATGGTGCTGCCAGGTCTATGAGCGTTTCTTAAGCTGCGTCTTCCATTCGGCTCTCGTCACCTTCATCAGAAGATCCTCGTCCTTGATCGGGATCCACGCCGTCAGGGCCTTCATGGCGTTTTCAAAGTCCGAGTCGAGCAGGACCTCGCGCAGGGCCTGGATGAGCGCA
>JANAKD010000918.1:0-11531 GCA_027627215.1 Lecanicillium saksenae | reverse complement strand
GGGATCTGGGCGGCCTCCTCGAGAAGCGCTGCTGGGGCGGAAGGCCGGTCGGCTGCACGGACGGATACTGCTGGCACACGTGCGGCGGCGGCGGTCAGTGGTGCTGGGCTGCTCAGAACAACGGCCTTGGCGATTGGATTAAGTGCAATCGTGACTCTGACTGCAACGCGGATATGCCGTGCGGCGCGGGTGGCTGCAAGGTATGTGGCTGCTCTTGCTGAACGCGCGGTAATTAGCTATTCCCCTTTCTTTCGATCAAACTATTAAATTATACTTCACGTTCTCCAGGTATACATGCGAGCAATAGGAAGGCTATAGACACACACTCTATGAGGAACTTCATACAGTAGTACGTGCATGCTCCTGTCTCATCCGCATTGGTGGGATCTGCGCATCAACGCTTTTGGAGCACTGAATCTTAGGAAAACGTTCACTTGATAGTTTGTCCCCTGACGGCTTTAAGCAGATGCGCAGCTCCTTTTATTTCTTTCTTTTCCTCGCTTCTCTCGACGTCGGCCTTGAAATCAACCTTGTCGCTTCGTTCAACGCCAACAGAGAGCGCCAGTGCGATAAATCCTTCAATTTAGCAACCGAAGTAATGTTGCACAAAGTTGCTATGTATATTTCCCTGAAAACATGCTGCTTACCCCTCTGGCTAGAACCTGATTCATTGTACGTGGGCTCGATTGGACGAGCCCCGAATTGGCCGAGGTCGCCCTGGAACGACTGGGCAGTTCTTCTTGAAACATTTCTTCCTTTTTTCAATTTTTTCCAATCTCTCCTTTTTTTCCCATGGTGCTGTTTCATTTCTCTTATTGCATCAACGCGGAAATAACTCAGCCTCATGTGAACATAAGGGGGAGACAAGCGAATCTTTGCGGTACAGCCTGCACCCGCGTGTAGATGAACCTGTTAAATGATGCATGCCACGTCGCGCCCCTTCTTCGCGAGTTCGACCAGTACTTTTGCAGCGTCCTAAAGACAGCACGAGTTAGACACTTCGACGATTCTTTTGCATCCCAAGGCTACCAGAAAGTGGACCAGAAGAATAGAGCTTACCACTGCATCAGCCGCGGCGTGTGCTGCCACAAGGCCGTTGTAGATGAGTGTCGCCTGTCTCAATGCTGAAATATAGTAACTGCAGTCCTTGTCTGCACGAATCTCATTGTCAACGGGCAGGGGGCTTGAAGAGGTGAGGCCGACAAGGGCCCACGAGACGAGAACGGCTGGCTTCATGATGGGAGAGTTGGAAAGGCTGTCAGTGCGCAAGGTACTAGACGTGCTTGAAGAAGGGCAGCCATTACTGCACCAGGAGCAATGTCTGCCTTTTTATACGTGCATTTCAAAGAGTACAAGAGTGGCAGACTCCTCGGAATGCTTACCCAACGGCCAGAGCTTGGGCGATGACACATCTCTTCACCAGCAAAGAATCGCAGGACGGGCGCTGAGTGTAATTCGTTTTAGGAACCTTCCGAAGATGAGCACTGCATACATGGTGTTTTAGGACGGTGGCGCGGAGACATTTCGAAGAGAAAGACGTGTGCGGATGACACTCTTCCCGGGGATTATTGCTCGCGGCCGATCTTTTACATTTAATTATGATAATATATAGTTATCACTATTCGCTTACTCATGTCATCTTTCTGTCAACCTCTTAGGTGCCAAGTAGTTCACGAGGTTCATACTGACAGCGCATTGCCTACCTCCTTAACAGCTCAGCAACCCAGAATATCTTTGCCAGACATGCGGCTAGATCCTTCAAGGTGATCATGGTTGCCGAACCGCAGGCAGTCTTGGCGTAGCCGCTGAAAACCGAGGCTGACGGGTTGGCTAAATCTTGGTGGGGGTCAGTGTCGTCGTGACCAAGGCAAAGACTGACCAAAAAAAAAGCCCGTGTAAATGACGAAGCTCGGAACAGCAACTCATGACGACGATTTGACGAAAGTGTGGCTTGCGGCACCAAAACAGGCAACCATACAGACGCCCCTGACAACTGGTGACTTGTCACAACAGGCGTTTTTTTCTGTTTCGACAGCACCACACTCGAGTCCACCAACCGGGAAAAGCTGGGGAAAAAGCAAGCTAATCCTCATTGTGTGTGTGCATGGGACGAGGCGCAAGCCCTGGGCGGGGAGCCCAGCCGGTGTGATTGCGGTCGAGCGTCTTGCAGCGGCAAAGTGAGACATTGACAACGGTGGACTTTTTTTTTNCTTTTTCCTCGTTTTTTTCCCTCTGGTCTATTGGTACAGATGTTGCGATTGGGCAGCAGGAGAATGAGGCGCGCTGGCGAAAGGCGGCGGTCTTGGGGTGTGCAAGCCAGCCCAGCCCAGCAGGGTCTGTCAAGACTCAGGGTCCAGCGGCGCGCGCCAGTGACTAAAAATTGCACAGGCTAGCGAACGCCTCTGGCCTTCGCAAGCCTGCCTACGTGAAATGGGAAACTATTAGTTGTCAACTTGTCGTGCTGGAACGGTTGCAGTCTACCCCACACTGTTGGACAGGGCGGGAGACAAGGGTTCCGACAAGTGTACTGGTAGCTCGCTGGCATTTTCTGTAGTGCAACGCTGCCTGATGAGCGAGGGGATCGTGGGATTGCTGCCCATCGCCAAAGGGTCTCGAACCGCTAAACATGGAGCGTGAAGCCCGGCGACGCTGCTGCATTGCTCCCCGAAGCCGGGGGTCGGTGATGATTGCCCCAAGGGTCCTTGGCTTTCCGGATGGAAGAAGACGATACGCACGCGAGGCCTTCTAGCGAGCGGGGCGCTCCTCAAGGGTCCTGGCCAAAGTTTCAACTTTTTTGTCACCATTGGCATCGTGAGTTGTTTTTTTTTCCCGCGGGTTGACTCGGCTACTCTTGCTACCGCACAGACACGGTCCAGTCGAGGAATGGCAATGATGGACAAGTCGCAGAGGAAAGATAACAGCCGGATAACCTTGGATAAGCGTCAGGTGGCCTGTTTTCCTGTGAAGAATGAATTAGCCCTGCGAGGCGCCGCAATTGGCAAGACGTCATTTGCTAGTCGCCAAACGCCACATCACAGCAGGGGTGGTGGACGATGCATTGCAGGATGCAGGTTTATTAGGGGAAAAGCAATCAAGCCCCAATGCATGCAGCAATTATTGGTAGGCAGGATTGGTTTCTTCTAGTTTGGAAGACGGCGATAAAAACGGACAAGTGCCCACCCAAGTTTTTCTCTTTTGTTTCTTGTCTCTTGTCTATGATTTCTTATCGCCCAACGTTACCCACCCGCCAACTATCAGTGGCTTCCCGTCCCCAACCACGGACCCTTCCTTCACGTTCAGCTGTGACTCGACGCCTCGTTTTCTTCTTCTTCTTCTGCTTCTTCTTCTGCTTCTTCTTCTTCATTTCTTGTATTCCAAGCCTCCCTCCCTCCCCCGCCTAGTTGCGCACCTCGCTCTTTGTTGCACAAGATATAAAGCATCACGTTTCGTCAACGACAGCGGTCTCGTGCCACCCACCCGTCATCATCGCCGCAGCCGCCCGAGTCAGCATCGATCGATATTCCCTGATTCTTCCATTTCCGTTCCCGCCGCACCAGAATCGCTGCTAGCCGGCGGTTTTTTCTTAGCACCACAAAAAAAGCAGGGTGGTTCAAGGCTAGCGGCAGCACCACTTTTGTGCGCTCTGGCTCGAGATAAGGATTTGCGGCCACCAACGGCACACCAACGGCACCTGCACCACCCATTCGGCTCAACCTTGTTTCTCTTCCTCAAACAATTCCAAAAACAAAAAGAATTAGAAAAATACGGCATACAATATCCTCACGCGCAGGTTGCGGCCGCCGTCATGAATGCCCAAGTCTCGCTTCTGGTATGCCATCTCACCTCCCCTGCAAACGCTCCACCAGATCGTCCTGTCACAGCCCTTTTCGGCTGGCTCCGACAACGGCGTGCCGATGCTGTCAGAGCAAACCAACCACGACCATCATCACAATTCAAGAACACGCTCGTGTTTCTCCAATTGAAGACTACCTATTGCCATGACTAACATCAATTAGAAAGGCGACTACAACCTCATCTACTTTCCCCACGAACTCTACTCCTTCCTCGTTCAGCCCATCATCCGCACCCTCATCCCGCAGACGCAAGACCTCAACATCTCGTCGCACTCGCCCGAGCACGAGCTCGACGGCCTCACGTCCGACCAGCAGCACCGCTTCCTCAACATCTCCATCACGCCAATCGAGTGCTCAATCGTCGTCCACGCCTCCTGGGCGCAAAATGTCTTCCGCCCGGTCATCGACCGCCTGCCCGCCCACCTCGCCGCGCAGGTGCACGTCTCCTCCGACACGTACATGATCCTCTGCGTCATCGCGGCGACTGGCGTCAACCAGAACGCGAACGAGGCTAACATCACGCTGCCAAATGCGCGATCGCAAGCCAGTCTTTACCGGACGGCACTGCGGCGTGCCGGCCTGAGCCCTGACCACGTCTCCTACGTCGAAGCTCATGGCACGGGCACGGCACGCGGTGATCCCATTGAGGCGAGCAGCATCCGGGCGGTCTTCGGCAACCCATATCGTCCCGGAGGGAACGTCACATATCTCGGCTCGCACAAGAGTAATATTGGCCACACAGAAGCCACGTCAGGCTTGTCTGGCCTCATCAAGGTGCTGCTCATGATGCAAAAGGGGAAAATTCCCGGTCAGGCGCTGCTTAATCGAATTAATCCTGCAATTGAGCCTTTGGAGCCTGTCGGCATCAAGATTACCAAGGAAAATCTGCCGTGGACAGCCAAGTTCAAAGTGGCATGCGTCAACAACTATGGCGCATCTGGTACCAACGCGACAATGGTCGTCATGCAGCCACCAAGCACGAGCTCAGCAGCAGCATCTACAGTATCTACGTCGAATACACCCTGGCCAATTTCTATCACCGCCTCAACCGCTTCCAGTTTAATATCCTACTGCTCCCAATTACGCCAGTTCATCAACGGCCAGACTGCAATTCCCAGCGATGCCTTGTTGAGACGCATTTCCTATTATTTAGGCCGCCGCCGAAACCCCAGACTACCCTACTCCATATCCGGAACCGTTACATCACTTGAGCAACTCAAAAGCCTGCTCGTGTCGACAGCTTCCGAACCTCTTCCCAAGGAACTTGGCATGAAGCGACCTGTGGTCTTGTTCTTCGGCGGACAAACGGGCAACAAGTCATCTGTATCTCGAGGCATATACGACTCTGTAGCCAGCTTCCGCAAACACATAGACGATTGTGATACAACTCTGCAGGACCTAGGTGCCCCCAGCATACTTCCTACCGTATTCAATGCAGCACCACATCATGATCTCGTCATTCTGCACTCGATTCTGTTCAGCACACAATACGCCAGCGCCATGGCATGGTTGGACGCCGGGTTGAAGCCCGCGTGCCTCATCGGACATAGCTTCGGTCAGCTCACGGCCACATGCGTCGCCGGTGTACTGTCGCTCCGAGATGCTCTGCGGCTGGTCACGGAGCGTGCACGCCTGGTCAGCCAGCAATGGGGTCAAGATACTGGAGCCATGCTCGCCGTCGAGACTGATACCAGCACAGCCGCCCAAATTGTGCAACAGCACGACACTCTAGGTTTAGAAATTGCCTGCTACAACGGGCCGCACAGCGTTGTCATCTCAGGCAGTACTCCCTCCATCGATTCTCTCTCGGCGTCACTTGCCGTGGCACAGCCGTGGCTGCGGGTGAAGCGACTGCAAGTCACGCATGCCTTCCACTCCAGCCTAACGGAACCTTTACTCCGGCCACTTCAGCATACTGCTGAGAAATTAACTTTCCACGACGCCAAAATCCCGCTTGAGACATGCTCATCGGGCGATGCCTGGCATCAGGTGACGCCAGCTCTCATTGCCTCACATATGCGGGAGCCGGTCTACTTTTTAGAGGCTGTGAACAGGGTCACAGACAGACTCGGTCCTTGCATATGGCTAGAAGTAGGCTCTGGCTCTAGTTCACCAGTGCTACGACGAGCCTTGGGTGACCAGCTACCTTCCCACGACATTGTGGCCCCGACTCTCAACGCTGCATCATATTCTTCGTCCCTCAACTCCTTGGCAGAAAGCACAACAGACCTATGGAAATTACGCGTCGGCGTGGACTACTGGCTATTCCATAACAGCCAGCATCGTGAGTATCCGCTTGTGAATCTGCCACCGTACCAGTTCGATAAGGCGCGCTTCTGGCTCGAGTGGAAGTCGTTAGACACGACATCGGCTCCGGCGGCCGCGAGAGTCGGAGATCAGGAGACGACACCGGAAACACCGCGTATGTTGCAACTCGTACAGCATAGCGATGTCGGGGCCGAGTTTCGTATTGATACGGAATGCGACGAGTGGAACACGCTGTGTGCGCAACAGTCCCTGGCAGGAATACCCATCTGCCCTTTATCCGCGTTGCTCACTTTGATCTATAACGCAATTAACGAGATACAACCGCCGAGTTCGAGTGCATCTCTGTACAGCCTACAAGACGTATCAAGACGGAATGTGGTACCTGCTGTTACAGAAGCTGGCAGTCTGTCTCTCGTCATTGCCAATGTCAGCCATCCAAATACATGGGCATTTGCGGTCAGCGACGGCTTAGACTCAAATACCAAATATGCCTCCGGCACCATCTCTGCCACAGTAGCTGGCGATGATAAGTCGAGAGCAGATTTCTCGCGATTCGAACGACTCGTCAGCACAGCACAGATCAAGGCGCTCGCAGAAGACTCGGAAGCCGACGCAGTGAAGGGCAAGGCGGTATACAGAAGCATGAGCGACTGGTTTCGGGGTCCCAGATCTGCGCAGGGCATCATGCAGGTTTCTGCCAAGGGCAGCGAAGCTGCCGCCTACCTCACGTCGCCGTCCGGTCCATTTACGTCTCTTGAATCATTCCTCCAGGCTGCTCTGGTATATTTGAACAGTCTGCAAGACCGCCCCGAGGGCCAGTTATATATTGACACAGGGATTGGTCATGCCAATATACAGGACTCCACAGCCTTGGCATCCAGCCAGGATAGATCTTGGGCTGTATATATCAAATTCTTCGGCATAGGGGAGCTAGAAAGCACTTGCGACATTTTTGCGTTTGACGCAGAAAGCAACCAATTAACTGCAGTTATGTTGGATGTCACATTTTCTAAGGCGACAACGGGGTCTCTGAGAGCTACTTCGGGCTTTGGAACTGATTGTGACACTGAAGCTGCTTGTCACACACCATACACGCCTACTTCAACGCACCAGCCGATTTCAGGTTATGATTTTAGCCGTGCAAATGCTGGGTTGAAGAAGCACAGCTCGCCTACTTCGTACGCTCCTTCCATCGCAAAGAGCAATTTGGATGATTCGAGGACAGAATCCAGTTCACATGCCCTTGGCAGGCGCATGACGTACCCAGAATCGTCCGATGGCTATGTGGGCTACTCCATGGCCGGCCCACCGATTGCTGACATCGACGCAGGCTACTCCTCAGCCACTCCTGCAGACACCAGCCAGTCAAACAAAGACAAGCCAACTTTGCCCTTACTACCAAATGATGGCGCGTTGATGCAAACGTGTGTCTCCTCAGAGCTTACAAGAGCTCTCTATGATCTTCTCGTTACTGTTGCTGATGTAGATTACGACGCTCTGCGCGGTGATGCGCTCATTGTTAACCTAGGGATTGATTCCCTGATGGGAATGGAGGTCGCGGCGGAGATTAGCAAGGCCTTCTCTATCGAACTCGGCGTGAGGGAGCTTGAGAATATCAAAGACGTGGAAAGTTTGTGTCGAGTGATTGCTGATAGAGCTGATGGGTCTAACGTCACGTCCGGAGACTGGTCTGCAGCTACCGACTTGCCGAAACCAAATGAGACAAGACCAACGTTGGAAGAGGCAAAGCCGCTCGACAACTCCGCGATGGAGTCCTATACCGCTGCTGCTCACCGCGCGTTCAACCAGATACGCGATGAATTCGACGTTATTTCGAAGCAGACAGGCTGTGATGTTTTTTTCTCGCATGTCTACCCGCAACAGACCAGTTTGATCGTTGCGTACATTACCGAAGCGTTCAGAGATCTGGGGTGCTCCCTCGCACTAGTACAGCCAGGGCAAAAAGTACCGAGTATTCCGCATCTAGGCCGGAATGAGAAGCTTCTGAGTCGATTGATGAGCGCCCTCGAGGACGACCACCTGATCAAGCACACCAGTAATCAATGGCTGCGCACCTCCAAGCCAGTCTCTCATCAGTCATCCACCGAACAATATAATCGACTCATGGCCAGTTTTCCGCAGTTTGAACCCGAGCACAAGCTTCTGCACACTGTTGGCTCCAATCTGGCAGGCTGTCTTACCGGCGACGTTGATCCTCTCGCCTTGCTCTTTGGAACAGCTGAGAAGCGCGCTCTGGTGGCTGATCAGTACCTCAACGCTCCGATTCAGCGCTCCGTCTCGGGACAGCTCGCTAGCTTCATCGGTAAACTGTTCCAGGTACGCGACAAATGCAACAGCACGTTTCGTGTTCTGGAAATTGGCGGCGGCACGTGCGGTACCACACTGCCCATGGTCAAGGCCTTTGCGGCGCTGGGCATTCCTGTCGAGTATACCTTCTCCGACATTTCAAGCTCGTTTGTTGCTGCGGCGCGGAATAAGCTCCGCGATTACAAGTTTGTGCAGTTTCGCCTTGTCGATGTAACAAAAGCTGTGGCTCAGGACCAGAAGGGATATTATGATATGATTATCGCGACCAACGTGCTGCACGCCACCCCAGACGTGTGTCAGAGCACAAGAAACGCGCGTCAGATGCTCCGAGCCGGGGGTCTCTTGACGCTAGTTGAGTATACGCTGCGGGATTATTATTTGCTGGATGTGGTGTTTGGGCAACTTGAGGGGTGGTGGCTATTTAACGACGGGCGAGAGCACGCCACGATGGGTGTGAATGGGTGGCAGACCACCCTCACGCGAGCAGGTTTTGGACATGTGGATTGGACGCAGGGCAAGAGTATGGAATCGGAGATTTGTAGAGTGTTTTTGGCGTATTAAGTGGAATAAGCATTTTGTTAATATTGATCAACTCTGTGTATTGTGTCTCGCTGTCACGGCTGTCAAAACCCAGGAAAGCGCTGGTATTTCTCTTGGCAAGTCTGGGTCGTTTAACCCATAGCATGGGAGAGAAACAAAAAGCCATCAATTCAGTCTGTTGACGCTTTGTATTCACCAGACCCATCACACTCACGGCTGCGACAATCTACTTGGCAATCCACCAACTAGCCACCGTTCTGACAGTGCTACCCGGAAGATGGATGCTGGCAAACCAGCGCAGCAGACGTAGCCATCACCAACAGTAATACAGTAGAGTCATCGTGATATGCGAAACTAAAACTCCGGTTTACTCGGCTATAGCGACTTTTTATTTGCAGTGCGCCTGATAAATAGAGCCTTTTAGGTAAGCATTTTAAAGTTGTTATTACGCCTTGCTCAACGCTATGCCACCTCGCGCACTACAGGAACGAGAGACCACCAGCCCTAGATCTGGGCCTGCCTTATTAGACGGTCGGCTCTTTGACGCCCACAATAACGAACGAAGATGCCTATGGCCATCTAAACCAAGTCTCTCATCATGTGTGTCGGCTCATGTCTGTTGCAATGTTGTCACGCCACTGATTAAATACGTCCAAACCAAAACTTACAATCATGATGGCATGTATAAACTCATCCGCGTGTGACGGCGCGTTATTTGCGAAGAGCTCCCTCGCTATGACGCTTTGCAAAGGGCCAATCCACCTGTTGCTTAGCTGCTTCCACCACGAAAAGGCTGACGTCGCGGCCTATAAACCCTCCCCAGGCGTGAAAGTGATGCCACCAGCACAGGGGGCCCAGCCCTGTTTGAGTGTTAGGAGTGCTGCTGTTACGAGTGTTGTAGCTATGTACGTCCTTCGAATAGACCCGGAGAAGCACCATGCCTGCTAGACCGACGGCACCGCCCCGTCTGCTCGCAGGGATATCGCTGGCAGGTCCTGACTGCCGTGGGTAGCTGACGAGCCTTCACCTGCTGCCTGAGAAGCTGGCAAAAGTTCAGCGTGCCGCACTCGACACCGCCGCGGAGTTGATTCGGTAAGCATACTCATACGCCTCGAGTGATTCTGACTGACCATTCTAGACATGCGGCGGCTCAGATTAACCCGAACCCGGACAACGATGGCCACAGGGGCTAGTGACTTCAACCTTTGCTTGGCTTTCAGAACTGCCGCACGGCTGCAGAGCTAATGGCGGACGCGTTGAATCCTCGACCGCACTTTATTTCTGCTTGGGTGTGAAAGCCTTTGTTTATCTGCTTCCACTTGGCCGTTTGCTGACAGCGTTGTTCGCTCTTGCGGCATTGCGCCATTGTGACGCGTGTTTCGCGCAGATCAGGGTCATAGCAGCGGCGGCCGGAGTGGCACCACGCAGCCACACAGCCTTGTTGCGCAGCGCACTCGTTTATCGAGTTGTCGCGGGCCTTTGTCTGCCGACTCGCTCGTTATCGCCTTCAATGTATAGACCAGGCGAGGTCATATAATACGACGTGGGTTTGCAGATACTTTGTACAGAAATTAAATCGTCAATACAATCGTTGTAGCGGTAAGAGGAGAGGGGCATCACCTGTTCGGCGGCTCCCTGAATAAACGAGCCGCTAATTCGTAAGCTAACATAAACGAGGAAACTAAGCTGCGGGACTGCAGGGTTTCTTGCCTCTGGCAGCACATCTCCATGCAGATTAGTGCTATGCTAAATTCCGCATAGCCTGATAAGTGCGGACTTTCAACCTCACGTTGAACCTCCGCATGGGAATTTGTTTCCATCTAAAAAGATCTTCTAAAATCTATAAAGAATTCCGCTAATAATATAGTAAAAAGGGTTCAAATTTCGACCATCATAAATACCAAGATGAATCATCTCTTCTAGATCACTGTATACTTGACCTACAACGCGTACTACAAGTGTCGTGTTAATTGTAGATCACCTATATGTACTGCTGTATATGAGTCTATATTGTTCTCAAGTTCGTCGGAGTTCCACACAAGCTCGGAGATATTTGTGAGCTTCTGTTTGTCATTTGTCATCTCTCATCCTACCCCACGTCCTCCGCAGAAGGGTGCGAAGCTGTTTGAACACACCCTTATCGTTCACGATTCTCTCTCCCCTCTCTTATAGGCCTTACCCTCCCAAAACTTACCTGCACCAACTAATCCCCCATCATCCTGCTATTACTCAACATGCCCAAAATTCTGGCCGTGTTTGGAGCCACTGGCGCTCAGGGAGGCTCCCTCATCGACTACGTCCTCGCCGATGAAGTGCTCTCAAAGGAATTCAAAATTCGTGCCATAACTCGCAGTGTCGACTCGGATGCGGCCAAAAGCCTAAAGGAAAAGGTCCAAGTCGTCTACGGTGACAATGCAGACCGTTTGTCCCTTGACGCAGCCCTCGCAGGCGCCCACACCGTCTTCGCCATGACGGTCCCGACATTCGGGCCAGACTTTGACACCAGCTACAGCGCAGAATACGAGTCCGGCAAGGCGATAG
>JANAKD010000917.1:0-11537 GCA_027627215.1 Lecanicillium saksenae | reverse complement strand
CTGATGAAGCTATCGCAGTTAGCCGAATAGGAAGCTTGACCGGGCGCGCGCTGGTCGTGCAGGATGATGGGGCTGGATCTGGCGTTGGAGGGTTCTAATAATAGACCTTGATCGTGTTCAGTTCATGGGGAGGTTAAAAAAAAAGAACAAGCAGGACGGGGTGGGCAGACAGGCGGGAAGGGGAGGGGAGTTAACTTTAGGTAGGCCAGAGAGGGTAACCAGGCCAGGCCAAAGTGGGAAGGGGGGGGGGGGGGGKGTCTCCAGTTGGTGGGTGAGAATGTGGGCAGCGGGCAGCGGGTGGTGAGTGGCAGTGGCTGTGGCAGTGGGTGAAGGTACCTTTTTAGTGGGAGCCTACCTACTTGGGTGTACCTGTTTGCCTGGAAACAGTCTGAGCTGGGGGNCTGATGTAGCCCCTGTTGAAGGATGGTCAAGGATGGTCAAGGATGTCAAGGATGTCAAGGATGAGGGATTCTTGCAGCACCACAAGAGACGCGACTCGAGGCATGTACCGAAGTGTCCCGGCTTTTCGCTCTCTTGTCAGTTTTGCCTGCTTCCGACGACCCCCAAGGCTGGCTGTGCTGAGCTGGGCCAGGCTGGGCTGGGCTGGGCTGGGCTGGGCTGGGCTGGCTTATTAGCGGGTCCTCTTTTGTTGGTGGGTAATTCCAGCGTTGGCGGCAGTAGCTGCACGGAGTAATAGTCAGAAGAGTAGGTAGGTAATAACGCTTCCAGCAAGAGAAGAGAGAGATGCAAGAGGAAAAGACGAAAAAGGAGAGGTAGATTTTTGGAGTCGATATGATCAAGAGCCATCCAAAATAACACTAGATTCACACACGCACGCGCGCACATACATCCAGAGACTACGAATGCCAGATCAAAGGGGGGTGCCCGCCAAATTGGGGGATTAAAAAGCGCCCAAAGTGCCTATTTCGTCTGTAACGCTGGGGAACCTGCCACAAATCTCCAAGCGACTGCATACTGGTATTGCAGGCTGGGTGCAGATGCTGCGCTATTATGAGCCGTGCCGTCTGTCCACCACCACCACCAGCATCACCACACACACACTCAACTCGAGCGGACAATGCAAAGTGTTGCTGAAAGGCCGAGCCATCCGTCCACTTTTTATTTCTCCTCCATCTACGTGCTAATACTACTGGTAGCAACAGAATAATGAGCGACGCAATCTTTTCTCTCCCCGTCATTTGTTTGCTCGCACCAGTCATGGCACTCACTCCTGCAAGCCCCAGCCAAAAGGGCTAGTGGGGGCGTTGCAGTGGGTTACAGGGGGTCCACCCCGTTAAATGGCCCCGGCTCGACCAACTGGACAAGCCCAGCAAGCGCTGAGGCCAGGAACCGCTGCTCATGCTGTCTTCTCAGCGACGACGCGACAAGAGAAAAAAAANGGATGTGATGAAAAGTGACAGAATGAAAGACTTTATTTCTTTGAAAACAAGAAAAATAACAAATCACTATAGAAATTGGTTTGGGACGGGCTCCATTACCCTGCACTACACTACGCATACCAGGCTGGCTCGGCCTAATCTCATCTTTTGCCTACACCAAATGCATCACACACTCTCTCTCGACCTCGCTGCCTTCCTCTCTGATCATTGTGCGCCGCCCCTCCATACAATGGCCTGTTTTGTTGCGCCCACTGGTATGCTTCTCTTGTTCTCGCTACGGAGAAGAGTGGTTCCCCCCCNTCCTCATCCTCTTTGTCGTCTGAGACATGCGCAGCCTAACAAAGCAACGCCAGTGGTCGCATACCAGCACCCTTGTTCGGCTGATGGCTCTATGTACGGTGGGTAATAGCGTCATTCCCGGCTTTTGCAAAAAAAGAAAGAAAATCTTCTTTTTTTCCGTCTCTCCCTTCTGGGGCGTCAGTAGAATTCAATCTCGCCTGCCTCTTTTGGCTTCCCTGCCCGTCCCCCTGGCTAATCTCCAGCGCACGCAGCAGCCATTCACGGCTCCTCATCCGCGCCTAATACGGTTGGTGGTCGGCCCTCTTCTCCCACCTGAAAAAGAGCTACCTTTTTTGCGGCTCCTTGTTAAAGTGGAGAGCTCGAGGTTGAAATTAAGCCCACCACCCGGCCCGGCGATTGATGTATGTACCAACCCATTCTCCAAAGCGTTGCGTTGCCCCCAATATCTGCATGCGGTCCCATCTTGCCCAATACATTCAACGATTCGACAAGTTGTGACTGCTTTGACGCAAACTCTCCATGTTTCTTCATCTCGCTGGTTCTCACCCTTCTCTTCTTCGTCGTCCTCCACCAGTTGCACTGAAACCCTCTCGCGTGGCATCATGCTGACGTGACACAGTCGCCGTTGCAAAAGAACCCAGCCCCCCCNAACCAACCTTGCTCTCCTTCCCAGCAGCCACACGTCCAGGTTCATGACGCGTGCTCTTGCAGGGCCGAGGCCGAATCTCACCAAGCTGAACAGGACAGAGAAAAGTTCCAGCCTTGTTTCCCTCGACGGTTTGACGGCTCAGCCGCTAACTATTATGTTATGGCTTCTGCTAGACCCAGGCGCAGGTCCTACCTAACCCACGCTTGCTACGGCAAAGTCGCCGCAGTGGAGCTCCATCAATACCGCTTCAAGACGAGAAACAGGCGGCTCTTGCATGTTTAACCGTCACTAACAAAAAGTCGCGATGCTACCAGCACTAATCGTTAGTCTGGTTGGCCCCATCCATGAGCCCTTGCGACGGAGGGCGACCGCCGCTCTACTAGTGGCAAGTAGCAAGCAGAGCCGCAGAGTAAACAAAAAGAGACCAAAGGTGGGAAACCGAGGTCCCTGAAAATGCCATCCTAAATGATCCGTAAACGAGATGAAAAAAAAATCGCGACGCATAAAGTTTCCTCGCGGATTATTACATGCCCCCCCNTCTTGTGCCGTTTCTGTGCGCAAATAGGGGGGCCAAACTACCAAGGAAACTTGAGGGCCCCAAGCACAAGCATCTCAAAAGTTTACGAGCAAAATACCAGCTCTGTTATATTCAAGGGGCCAAGTCGCTATGACAAGCTCCTCTTTTTGCTTTAATCTCCTCGACGGCAACTTTTTTCGCTCGATAACGGGTTGCGATCAAACCCGCCAAGCTTTTTACGTCGCCGTGGTGCCAGGTAGATGCTGGTACGCACCGGTTAGCGCCAACGCAGCCCGTAATTAGACTTGCGCGCAGAAAACAAAAAAGGTTTGTCCAAAAAAAGACGGAGAGCTCTCAAATCTACTTTTGGGAACCCTAAAAAAAGACTGGTCAGAAAATAAATAGAGTCTTGTTTATTTCCTGTTTCTGAAAACAGCAGCCAGACGAGACATTCGGCGGGGACCCTTTGGCACGCATGCCAGCACACCACCCTCAATTTCAACTTTTGCCTATCCTGCCCGTTCGTTGCTACCCACAGGGTCGCAATAACGAAGACGAGAGCCGAAGACGAGGAGGGGACATCCGCCCTCTTCCATAGTTCCCAATATGGTACCGCTTTCCCATTCCTGAGGGTAGCCAATGCACTCGCCGTCCATATCATCGGGCGGCGTAAAGAGCCCGCGCCCTCGTTGACTTTTGTTGCTCGACTGCGTACCTTTTCCGGTCCACAAGATCCGAGACAAAATCCATCGCCCTTCTCCTGCACCTCATCTTTCTCTCCCTGCCTTTCCAAGCTGTGTGCGCGCTCTCGCTTAGCGAGTCACAATGACATTATGCGCCGGGCCGCTAGTCCCAGCACCCAGATTAGGAACCACATGGGCCAGAAGAAGCAAAAAAAAAAGAGAAAAAAANCAGATATTACGACAAAAAGCAAAATAGAATAAAACAAGGGTTGTTGTTTAATTTCCCCAGATGTTCAGATGACTTCTTTTTTTGTTTTGCTTCTCCTTCTTTTCTTTTGACATGCCTGTAGATATGCCTGCTCTCATCCTAACCCCCACAGCGGCTCCCAAACGGAAATAAATGCCTGTCAAGAGTTCATCTCCTGTCTCTTCCATTTCTTCTACGGCGTGTTCATTTTCACTTTCGCCAAAAAGAAAAAAAGAGAGATCCGGTACATGGGCGCATTCCAACACTGCCATTGTTAGCCCGGAGCAGCGCCGCGACAGGACCGCCGCCGGGATGGTGGGGCAACCAGACAGCGAAATACGCTACAGAAGATATTACTACGCATCGGTAAACATGTAAACGAAATTATGGTGCTTCTAAAGTGAAATGACAGGCGATATTCATCAGTCTCCATATTTTAGATCGCCGACAGTTGTTATTTTCGTCTGCTTTTTATCGCCCTTGTTTTTTTTACCTGCACTCCATGGCATGTTTGTGGGTTACTTACAACCACTTGCATGTTAGACCAGTCGGCTTATTGCATTTCTCATTCTGGTTCCCTTCCTCTCAAGCAGTCTGTCGCAAGCTAGTCCGGCAGTCTGCGGAAAAGCTGACATTGCCAAACCCTTGCTTCGGTGGTTATACCGGTGACAGGGTCTGACCCCTCTCCCGCCCCCTTCATTGTGAGCCAGACCGCGTCGCATGTTGCTTGCTTCCGTCTCCGCAATATTACATGCATCCCGCAGCTTGGGGTTACCTTGTTCTTTGTCCTTGTCTTTTGCCTTCTGCACTTTCTAACAATAGAACAAAAGGTGCCCTGGGAGCGGGGCAGGTGTATCTGTCTCCCCACAGAGCGCCCGCGTGGCAATCTCAACTTACCCTACATCTCCAATGAGAGTTTCCCCGTGGGAGAATTCGTACTCAAAGGGGGAGAAAAATAAACTATTTAAAAATAAGGATGTAAATCTAACTACATGACTTTTAATTGAAGAACAAACTGCTGCATAGTTGTTTGATTCGTACTGGAAGCGCCCGTCTTGTGTCTTTGCCCACCATCACATCTAGCCTCGTCACAAACATTTCCGTACACCAACGCGGAGCAAGCTTGAGCCTCGCTGGACGACGGCCCCCAGCCATCATTGTCTCCGCCATCCCACATACAGACCAGTAATACACCAATGCTAAGAATAAGCCTACCCGTCGTCGCAGTCTCGTTGCATTAGACCGCCAACCGCCAACCCCCCCTCACCGGCTTTAGCGTCTGTGGCGCGATATCCGGTGTGTTGCGCAAGCGGAGGCTTTTGCTTCTAAAAATATCCCCATCAGACAATCCGCCAATGGCCGGGGGGGCTGAGGCGCGTCATCAACAGCCCACGCCACATCTGCCTCTTTTTGACATGGTCTTTCTTTGCAGCATCGAATCTGTACTTTGAAAACCCCCCACCGACAGTGACGCGTGGCTTCCATGCCCTAGCTTGGTATAAAATCTTGCACAGCCTCCCCTCTGGACAGCTTCCCCCCCTCACCGCCCATCACATCACAACTACTAGGACGCTTCATCACCACGCATTTCTCATCTCATGCCCCCCCGCGCGAAAGTACGCTAGTCGTCCGCTATCAAACATGGCAGGGGAAAAAAAAGAGGAAACGCGCGTTCTATTTTTGTCTCCTGTTTCTTCATCGCATTTCCCTGCTGCCAAGACCCTTGGCCCTTGCGCCTGATCCAAAACATCACGATTGTTTGCTCTAGTACATCGCTTACGTCTCAATGCAACATCATCCATTGGCTTTTCAATCTGCCGGTTTGTATTAAAGCTGTCTCAATTTTGACCCATATTCCCCTGCAAAGTGGAAAATTGCAAGCAGGAAAGATACCCTTTTTGGGAAAGCAAGTTAAGCTTGATGGACTTTTGATCCCTTGTAAACGCCAAACACCATACTTCCAAAATTCAAAACGTCGAAGCTCTAGCCCACATATGCCAAGTACACTGCATCTGCTCTCTATGTACTGCGCCTCAAGCCCTCGTTCCTTTGTACCTCCATCATCGATTGGTCCACTGTCGTCCTGTTCACGAGGGTGAACCAGCACTGCCGGCATTGTAACTGCCGAAACCACCATGCTCCGCCGCAGCGTCGGCCTTCATCGTACCGTTGAGCAGAGGACATAATCTTTGAGTGGATATCTGTTAGCAAAGCTTCTCTTCAAGTAGTGGCCACGCGGCAAAGAGGTGGTGTCAGTAGTAGCAGCAGCAGTCAGCATCCACGAAAGCAGCAATATGTCGAGATCCGTTTCGACTTTCCAGGTCAATTGTAGGCTGTTGTGTCAGTGCCAACGTTTAGCCATAAACCTTGCCTTCATTCGCTCAGAGGCGGCAGCGGTTCTGGCGTAGTGTTGCTCTCTGGCCAGCCTCGCCGCTTCTCCCGCAGCTGCAGCCACCAGGCGATCTCGAGCCTGCTCGGCTTTCTCGTGCTCGCGCTGCGCTTGACGTTCTGCCTCTGCCTTTTCTCGAGCCCTCTTTTGCTCTTCTTTCTTCACGCGTCTCTCCTCGTTCTGCTGCTCCTTGACGCGTTTTGTTTCACGGCGTCGCGCTTGTTTGCTAGATTCGCGAAGCTGTTGGGGGAAGCTGAGCTGCTTCTTGACTGGTTGACCTTGTGATGCTGCTGCTGCTGACGGCTTTTTGGCCGCGGTCCACCAATCAAAAGATGGGCGTGGGGGAGGGGGAATAAATTCCATACTTTTTGTTTGTCTTGATGTGCCCAACTTGGCCACAATTGGCACACTTCCTGGTAGTACCGGTGGGGATTTTATCTCCGCCCGTTGAAGGTGACCCTGTGTCGCCGGCGGCTGCTTTTTGGTGCAACTCTTTCTGTTGTTCTCGGGCTTGTCGTCGGGCCTTGTTCTTCTCGAGACGCTCAAGCTCCTTCTTAATTCTGCCAACTGTTAGCTGCGACTCTGCATGTGGGCGTGTACTTTAACATACCTAATGCCTGCAAGACGGTCATGGTCGGCATTGCCCGTCGGACGCACGCTGTAGATGCTATACGTAGATAGGTGTAAGCAGGGGCTCTAAACTCCAAGCCGGTTATGTCCTTTATCTTAGCTATGGCTCCGGGTCCGTATTCGGATCCTGCCATGCTAGTGAACAGTTTGATGTAGTAGGAATTTCGAAGTAACAATTGGGTCATGGGGGTCAATCGTCGCCATTTTCGCCGGGCAAGCCCAAGCGTTCGCAGTCGAATGGCGTGCTGGGGGGTCTTCACAGTCTTCACGTACTCTTTCATCTCCAATTCCGCCTCTGTCCGTCGTTTCATGTACTGAGAAATAACAACCGGGTCGTGCACCACTTCCGCTCGTGTCTGAATGGATCCGTCGGGTAGTCGATAATCGCGCTTGATTCGTATCGCCCGTTTTTGGTGACGACTGGAGGAAGTCAAACCGCTAATCTGGCTCACTCCGTCATCAAAAAGAGCTGGTGTCGCCGCCGCCTGAACGTTAAATCGGTCGTCTTCGTCTTCCTGTGGCTGAACATCATTGTCGTCGTGAGCAGTAGCATCTGTCAAAGTTGTTTTCTGCTTTTCCCAGATTTCGCGGATGCCTTCTTCGTACATGGCTTGCTGTTTCTTCACGTTGTATGCATGTCCACCATTGGCTCGTTTCTCGCGTTCAATGGCATCTGCAGAGGTTGCCAAGGGTCCCTGAACGGCCTCAATGTATCCACCCTTCATGGAAGTGCGGATGAAGCTGAAGCCCAGTCCATGTCCAGTCGGGTCACCTTCACCGTGAAGCTGAAGCATTGCCTTCTGAGCGCAGGCGTCGATGAATGCTTTGGTTGTTTTCCAAGGCGCCATTTTGTCTGCAAGAGTTTCCTCTTGCTTCTCTTGTGCCTTTTTAGCTGCCTTGGCTATCTTGCTGCTGTCATCTTCACCGTCATCCTCTTCATTGTCCTCGGCGGCTTGAGTTTCGTCCTCAATGGTGGCGTTTCGAGGGTCATAACCGGCGTCCTCGAGCTCCTTGATACCAAGTTGCATGGCATCGAGCAGGCTTACATCCTCTGGCTTGATCATGGCGCGTACAGCGTTTTCATCCGCAAGCACTTCGCCTGGCTTCAGGCGCCACATACCCTTCTCTCCACTTTCTCTGTCGTACTGCAAGAATTCCTTCAGCTTCTGACGGTTCTGCGTGTCTGTTGAGTCTGCAATGTGCCTCGTCATTTCGGACAGTTGACAGTTATCTGTTTTGCTGTGTCGGATCATGCGGTATGCGAGCATTTTCATGCGGTTCTTGGAAGCATTCGTGACCTTTCTACTATGGGGTCCGGGAACCTCAACAGACGGGAATGTCTGTCCCACTACGTGAATATGGTCGATCTTGTGTAGGTACCAGCGTGAACCCTCCACACCTGTCGTGTTACGCACGACAAGGAAGTCGTTTGATCTCGGCGCATGCTTAAATACTGGAGCACGGTACATTTCGTTGTGTAACGTGGGGACGGTTTCACCAGCGTCCACAGTACCAAAAAGTGAGAACGGAGAGCGATCCTCTGGCAGTAAGGTGCGGTATTCACCGAGGTCCAGCTTAGGGAGCTGTTCTTCGTCCTTTTCGTCCTTGCGACGGTAGTAGTTGATAAGCTTAGTGCCCATACCAAAGTTGTTCAAAACGCGAGGGCGCGGCTCGCAGTATTCAAAGAGGACAGCAGTAGAATTATCACCAAGAGTCAAGTCTCTTGATTTAAGGAAGACCTCATGGGCCTTGCCTTTCATCATCTTGCGCTTCTGATGCTGGGGCTTATCGAACTTGATGGTGTGATGCGAAAACTTCTTGTAGCGGAAACGAGGACGGTGGTATTCGTCCGTGGTGCCCGGTAATCGCACCTTGTAGTATGGCCAGGTGAGCTTGATGGCTGGCATACTGTGTTCCACAGAAATATTGCCCAGAGTAGCACGAACTTTGCTCTGGTGATTCTCTTTGAGCAAGTCGTAAGCCTCGTCGTTGGAAAGATTGAATCGCTGCGCCATGGTGCGTCCCAAACGGCCGGCGCCAGTCTGTTTGCTCTTATCATCTTGACGAGCGCGCTTGGCATTGGTTTGAGAATCGGATTCGACCAAAAGGTGAGGGTCGCTCATGTCCAGATGAACACGTTTGGCGCCACGCTTTGTTGCTTCCTCAAAGTTGTCAAATGATGGCGCAGTGTATCGAGGAATTTCAGGCAGTCCAGAGGCAATGAACTTGCGCTTCTTCGGCCTCTTGGTGTCGTCGAAATCTTGCAAAAACTCTGCATCCCATTCTTCGTCCTGGTCGGCATTGATATGCTTCTTTTGGTTATGTTCCTTCAATTCAGCAGCCAGGCGTGTCTGGAACTCTTCTTGGAAGACTTCGATATCGTTGCCCCAGTCTTGGCACGCGAGTTCGATGTCGCGCATTGTGTAGCCCATCACAGGTTCGCCATCGGATTCTTGGTCGATATCGAACTGAACCATTTCACCTTCGTTTTCGGCAGAGTCCTTGTCGCAAAGCACAAGACGCTTCGTGTCGAACGCGTTAAGCTTCAGCTTCAGGGAGCCCGTCGCTGCTGGCCCAGGGATGCGAAATTGCTTTTCTTCATCTGGCGCAAGGTCGAGATTCAGCTTGCTGGTGACAAGATGCTTAGGCTTCTTGACGGGCTTCTTCCCCTTCCATGTAGCTCGCTTAGGCGGCAGCAGTTCGCTCCAAACGAGAATGTGCCCCTTCTTGTACGCAGGCCATGTTGCTTTGAGCAAATCCCCGATGGTTTCGGCAGGTGCAGGAATATCGGGATCTTGGTTCGCGGCGCCGAACATGTGCGGATCAGGATCGAAGTTCATGCCAGAAAAGCTGAGCCCAGTGTCGGTTTGTTGAGTCTCGTCGCCGGCTTCGGTATCGCGCACGCGTGGCCCTGGGGATGGGTGGTCTCCGATAGGATCAGTGGGCGAGGACGGACCCTCGCCAAAGAGATCATCAGCATCGTTACTGGTGCCACCGTCATCGGTCAAGGATGGGATCTCGAGCGAGCCGCCAGCTGCGGGCTCTTCTTCGGGAAGGTCGTCATCGCTAATATCCTCGAAATCCTCTGCGTCGTCGGCTTTGTTCGTCTGATCGAAGGGGGTATCGTCGAGCTTCAGGCCACCGCTGGGGCCATCCTGGCTTTCTTCCAAAAGGCGCGCAATCTCGCGCTGATCGGCAGATTCTTGCGCCTTCCACTTCTCCTCGTCAAACGAGGAGAAATCCTGGTCTTCGGGCATCGTGAAGCCGTGAAACCGTGTGGCCGCGTCCCCTGTCGCGAGCCCAGAGTATTGAAAGCGCTAGGGGGGTTAAATCATTCTTTGCGCGTGCCGGTGATTTTGCAGGTTGCGCGCTGCAAAATTGTAAGAAAAAAGGAGAACAGCACTGGCGCGCAGGCTTTGGGCGTGAATGCGCGTGGCTAATAATGTGATTGCGAGTGCACGATGGCTTTGGAGGCGGGAAGAGAGAGAGGTTGCCTGCGGGCGATGATTCAGCAGGCAGAGTGGTCCGTGCGCCCCACTCTCGCGCGTTGGCACTGTGCCTGCGCGCGTTCATCAACGTGCTCGACACCGAATTTATAGGCATCAATTTATTGAGAAAAGAAGCGGGATTCATTTTGGACAGTTTTGCGGGTTTCTTGGACTTGTGAATGTGGTAATTGCCACTGTCACTAGTAAACTCATTGCATACGAGCATAAACTGAACTGAAACGATCTGTGACGCAAGATTATTTCCGAGATGCTTTACAGCGTTTCACTGGTACGCTTGTATGCAGAAAGATGATATTTTTTTTGTCAATTTCTATTGAATAATCATAAATAGCTCGTTGACGTCAGGCCATTCCCAACATCCAAGGATATCATTTATAAAAAACATTAAAAGTCATGAACAAGCTTAAAATGGCCAGTCCTGCAACGCTGATGGCCACCCAAACCAAACCCGCTTCCCAAGCACATGCCAAGCATCGATAGCATCGCTGCGAAGTCAAGAAACAAAAGACAGAAAATTATGATACACATTAATTTTTCATGAGCGCAGAAAAAAAGAGTAGACAGCGTGCGTCTTAGGCAGCAAAGACAATGGCGACAACAGTTGCGACCACAGGCCAGAAACCCATCGTCTCAAGAGCCGTCTTGACGGCCGCAGAGCTTGCCGTTGTAGAGTTGCCGTCGGCATCCATGTCTGCGTCGCCCTTGACTGTGGTGCCATTTTCGAGGGTGCCGTTGAGGAGCAGGTATTTCTTGCCATCCTTGTCTGCGACAGTGACAAGAGTCTTGTTGAGATGGGCATAGCTTCCGTTGCCGACCAGTTCATCAATGTTGGTATTGTTGCCGTTCTCATCACAACCGCATTCGGCGCCCTGAGCACAACCGCAGATGATGGGAAGCGTTTCGTCCTTATTGCTAGAGTCGTTGTGGAAGCGATAAGGATTGTGGTAGTTGTACATGTAGGCACCGGAAAGCCAGAGGCCGGGCCAGAAAGCAAGAGCACTACCGATTAGAAGGCCGGGAACGATGCCAGCTCCGGCGCCTCTGCTGCTACGGCCGGCGGGATACGGGACGCGAGAACCTCCGCTATAGTATTGACCACCGCCGAATCGGGGTTGGGTACCGCTGCCTGTCTTGGAGGTGCCGCCAGCGTTGACAGAAGGGCCGACATTGGATGGTGAGCCGCGATTGCCTGTATTACTTGATGAGCCACCTT
>JANAKD010000916.1:0-11542 GCA_027627215.1 Lecanicillium saksenae | reverse complement strand
CGGATGATGGTGTGCCTGCGCCAGCAGCCAAGGGACAGTCGTGGACGTGGAAGCCCGCCAAGGACGATTCGGCAACGGAGACGTTGGACGCTGTGGTGGATCAAGTTCTCAAGAAATGAGAGAACATATGTCGAGGCATGGCTGAGTTCAATAGCATACGGCGTAATTCGGGGATTTGATAAAACAACAAAACTAGGAGTTCTCTTTGCATTGTATTTAAAATTTCTCTATATCTAAGCAACGGAAGCAAGAAATGGAATATACCCCCCCTCCCCTTGCCAGTTACCCTCGTTTGGCCATCTGCGATGGAACCTCCAGTCGTGAATCATGTCATTGAGAAGAAGAAGCATTCATATCAGCCAGGCATTGCCTTCTGAGCTGATGTAAAAATGTCAATGCCGCGCTGGCATGAGCAAAAAAAAAAAAAAATGATAAAACAAGAATAAAAAAAAAAGGTAAGCCAAGGTGTCTATCTAATCGTCGCGTCTGTTAAACAAAAACTTGAGTTCGGTGACACCCAGTCGACCAATCTTGGCAGCCTCTGTCTCGTCGAGCGCTGCTTCTACAATCTCCTGCTTGCGCTCCTTGAGTTCCACGATGCGGTCCTCGACCGTCTCCTGCGTCAAGATGCGAAAAACCTCAACTGGTTGCTTCTGCCCGATGCGGTAGGCCCGATCAACAGCCTGCATCTCAATGTAAGGATTCCAGAACGGATCCATGATGATGACCCGGGTCGCCTGCGTCAGGTTCAGGCCGGCGTTGCCCGCGCGGAGCGAGACCAGCATCACCGTGACGTCTTTGCGGGACGGGTTCTGAAAGGCCTTGGCAACTGCGTTACGTTCCTCGCCTGACATGCCGCCGTCGTAGCGCTTGGGCTTGTTGGTAAAGTCGCCGTGGTCCATACCGATTTCGATTAGATCAAGGAGAAGAGTCCACTGCGAAAAGACAATCGACTTGCGGCCCTGCGCCTCGGCTTCCTTGAGCAAACGTATGCATTCGGTCACCTTGGCGGCTGGCAGCCAATTTTGTCGAAGATAGTTCATATACTTGCGGTAGGCTTCGCGGCTTTTGCGGGCTTCCAAACGAAGTTCTTTCAGCATAGACGGTTTGATATCTGTTTTGATAATCTTGTCCTTCTCGTCTTCGGGGTCCTTCTTCGCCTTGCGCTTCTTTTTGGACTTCTTGGTTTTGGCCGGACGAGCTTGTTTGCCCTGCTTGATCCTGGCCTTACGAAGCTTCTCCTTCTTGACCTGGCCTTCTTCAGATTGGATTCTGGAGCCGGTCGCGGAGGCTTCCGTCTTGATTTCGTCAAGATCGGGTTTTGTATCAGTTTCTGTATCCGAGTCACTAAAGAAGTGATCGTCGTCGTCAATAAAACCACGCCGGTTGCCTTTCTCATCGGTATCATCTTCGCCGTATATATCATTATCGCTGGCATCAGTCTCTTCGATGACTTTCAGGTCTGATTCGTCGTCATCGTCAGATTCGTCTTCGCTTTCGTCCTCAGACTCCTGCTTAAGTGTCTCAGGCATGTGCACTTTCTTAAAGGCTTCCAAGGTAAAGCAATGCTTCGGATTAAACTGCCCGCGACAGACTGGGCACTTGCATTTATCGCTTTCGTTGCCCTCCTGGATGTTAGTGGCTTGAGCATTATCGATGAGGCGGCTTAAGCACTGGCTGCAGCTGTCATGGCCGCAGGGAATGAAGAACTGTGGAGAGGTGACGGCGTCGTAGCAGATGGGGCATTCAAACGCGTCTGATTCTTTGATTCTGTTGACAATGCTGGGTTGCAGCTGCTTGACCAGCTCAAGAACGTCTTCTGCAGTTACCGGGGTCGTGTCAGTGACGTCGAGGTTGAGGTGTGGATGGCAGCACGCCTGGCGCAGGCGTAGTAGGAGTACAAGAATGTTGGAATAGTTCCTGCCGATACTTCCTTCACGCAGGTATTTACTGAACTGCACCTGAGCCTTGACTTCCAGCTGATTGTAGTAATCACGCTCATCTGGAGACAGCTCAGCATAAACGACTGTCTCGGTCTTGGTCGGCAGCTCCAGAATGGGCTTACCATCCAGCAGAGAGTTCTTCTTTCGCCGAAGCATAATGGCTTTGAGCAAGGCACGGAGCTTACTCATGGCGGCACTTTTCGAGTCGCCCTTTTTGCCGAATAACACGCCAAACTGCTGGCGGAACCGCTCCCAGACGCAATACGGCTTGATGTGTAAGAATGCAAGCAACGAGTACAGCTCCAGCACGCCGTTCATCATCGGGGTACCTGTCAAGCACCAGCGATAATTGGCACGCAGGCGGTGGCAGGCTTTAGCAGTCTGCGTCTCTTTGTTCTTGATGCACTGGGCCTCGTCGAGAATCACGCGATGATACTTGGCTTTTGTAGGATGCAGCAGGGGAAACTTGAGAGCAGTTTGGCTGTGATTGTAGTCGATGCTCCTGCCCGCATCGATGTTTTCTTTCGTAAAAGCGTCCAGTCGCTTGAGCTCTGCCGCAATGGTACCATAAGTGGTCAGGACAACATCGTAGGTGAGAAGCTCCTCAGTGGTGGTTCGCTTGTTGTGATACACAAACACCGACATTTTATGCGATGCTGAGACTTTTGAGTGGATTTCCTCCTCCCATTGGCGAATGAGGGACAGGGGACCAATAATGAGATTTGTCTTGGGTCGCGTTGTGGCACGTCTCGTGACCATCAAGGCAAGCGTGGAAATGGTTTTGCCCAGGCCCATGTCGTCCGCCAGAATGCCACCTTTATTCGTGCCCTCTTCCATGCTTTGCATCCACTTGAGCGCGAGTTGTTGATGGTGATAAATGTTGACTTTCAGGCCTTCAACCTTTTCTTGGCGTTCTCCTAGAGGAATTTCTTGATCGGGTCGAATATTGCCCAATAGTTCTTCCAGCTCTTTGTCCGTCATTTTGTCTTGATCTTCGCCAGTCAAGTCCAAAAAGTTTCTCATCCGATCCGACATGGCAGGCATGCCAAACCCGGACGCCGCACTGCCATATGAGAAGGCGCTCGTCCGATTAATAATATCGCTCATGGTAAAGCCGGTTCCCATGCCGCCAACACTGCCCCAGGTCGTGGACCCTAGCACATGGGGTGGCTGTGAGCCGGATGGGTTGCTCTGCGAGGCCCAGCTGAAATCAGTACCAGGAAATGCGCCAGGAAGAGGGGGTTGTTGAGGCATCCCTCCTGGAAGCTGTACCGGCATCCTATGCCCCCTTTGCTGACTCAACATGGCCATTTGTCGAGCGTGCTCTACCTGTTGTATGCGAAGTCTCATCTCGGCTCTATCGCGGTGTTGCCTCGCAAGCTCGGCAGCGGTTGGGAGCGGCCGGCCAGGAATATTAAGCCTGTTCTCTGAGCCTGGATACTCGACTTTGAGCACGTCCGAGTCATCGTTTCCGAAGCCAGATGCGGGGGCGCCGTTGGTTCGGGCATTGGCCATGAGTCTCTGCAGAGGATCAGAGCGAGGATCTCTACTCCCGTTCTGTTGTTGCTGCTGTGATGCGTTTTGCAGGTGAAGACTTCTAGCTATCTCGCGGTCACGCTGTCTCTGCGCAGCCAGCCTTTCTTGTTGGAGCTGAGCAGCAATGGATCCGACGTCTTCATCGTCACTACAAGATGTTAACATGTGGTCAAACAGCGAGGGAATGGCATATACCCTGTGAGATCGATAACCTCCAGGCTGTCCGAGTCAAGGATGGCATCCATGGAGCTCCTGGGAGCTCTGTTGGTCGCAGCAGACATTGGGCTGGTTTTCTGCGATTTGGAGTGCAAATCTGGGCCGGTTGGACTTCCTCGGTGCGCAAAGTCTCGCTTTCTGGTTGGCAGGTTGATTGGAGTAGCAGGCGCCTGCGAAGAAGGCTGAGATCTGGGCTCTGGTTTTACTAGGAACGACGTCAGTATATAAACAGCCCACCAACTCGGGGGTTCGGTGACATACCCCTTTGGGAGCCTGTTGGTGATTGGGCGGAGCTAGACGGGGAGCCTGAGCCGTCAGTTAGCACAGCAAATCAAAGCGACAGGGACACATGAGCGGATACACACCCTTGAGAACTCTTATCCTCTCCACGGCCAGTTGAATCTCGCGCCGGGCGTTGACGCGCGCCCTCTTAGAGTCTTCGTCGTCGAGGCCCTGCAGCGAGGCCAAGATGGCCCGCTGAAAGCCAATCTCCTCGGTCAGCGTCCTCATCTCCTGCGAGCTCGGGCTGTCCATCCTGTCGACGTGGTGGGCGGCGTCATGTCGTGCACGACGATTCACGCCGCACACGCAGAATTGTCGTTGACCAGAGTGAAGCGCGGTGAACAAAGGAGGCTGTGACGGATGGGCGCCTGACCAAGGAGGGGCGCAAGACTCGGCGATGCGAGACGCGGAAACGGAACGGGAAAAATAACAGGTAAACTAAAAGAATGTGTTTTGGAAAGGCGGCGCGGGGTGTGTTAAAGGGAGAACCGGGGGCCGACTGCCACTTTTAAAGGTCAGGGCCTGGTGATGCTAGATTTTTCTTTATGCGCAAACGGGCGGGATAACAGCTGCGCCCGCGATCTGATGATGGGGAGACGCGCAGTAGTCGCAGAGCGTGGCGACGTCAATTAATTTTTTAGTGGAGACCGGTGCCTGAATCCCCGAGCACCGCCTGCACGGATCGCTGTTTGAGTGGCTTCCGCCTGTTCGCCCATCCATGGCGGCCATTGTCTGCGAGAGCGCTGCTTCACCTTGGCGTCACCTTGGTACGGGCGGTGGCTGTCTGTCGTGCGGCCTGCGCAGTGAAATATCTGCTTTACCTTGGACGAATATGCGCCTCACCGCCGTCGAACCGCATTCACATCCTCTTCAGCTTGTGGCGCGTGCCTACTGCCCTACATGACAGGTGCACATGTAACTCGCTGTCCCGGCCCGCAGGTGAATCAGGGTGGGTAGGGTGGGTAGGGCAAGAGGCAAACCTTGCATTCTCAACTTCACCTCGTTGAATTCGCCCAGCCAGGTCACCTCTCTCCATATCATGTTGGATTATAATGAGTTTTTGACTCTTCCCCTCAATCTTTGTGAATAATTGACTCTACACTAAACCCATCGTCGTATGGAGGACGTCGCATCTTTCGTTCGACCTCCTCTTCAGACTAATAAACATGCCGAGGCTGAAAGCTGATGCCCCCCGGCTTCGCGCGGCTCATTTGAAGTCTCCAAGAGGTTGCGGTACCTGCAAGTACGTCTAATCCCTCGTGCATTTAACCATCTTTTGCATCATGGTCCAAATATCTCATCGTACATAGGAAGAGGCGCATCAAATGCGACGAAACTGAGCCAATTTGTCTACGCTGCGCCAGAGGTGGGCGAGACTGCATTAAGCATACTCCCGGAACTGTATCGGCTCGCCATCACGGAGCGTTCAAAACGGTTTGCTTTTCTAGCCCTTCAAAGTCATTCACAGTTCAGGAGGACTCTGTAAGACCCCTGGAGTACTTCTACGCCTTCACCCTGCCTTTATTTGAGGCTTCGGAGCCCAGTACAGTTTGGCAGTGCCTCCGTCGAGACGCCCCAAATGATCAGTCCTTGTGCTTCCTTGCAGCCGCCCTGGGCCATGAACATATGCACAGGGTGGGAGAGCACTTGGATCGTTACCAGGAACAATCCTACCGTTTCAATGGTCGCGCCCTTCGCTCAATACGGATCAATTCTGCCATGCAAACACCTTCTCAAACTTCAGCCGCAGCATTTTCTTTGCTGCTTATGGGGGTTCTGCAAGGGCTCCGAGGCCATCATGCCGACATGCTTCTTCATTTACGGTACGGGGCTGCCATAACGAACCAGTGTACACGCGAAACCAATCACGCAGCTCAACCAGAGCTGAATGAAATCACCAGGCTTCTTGAGAAGTATTGCATATCCACCATGCTCTTTGATTCAATTGGCAACGAGGCTGATAAGACGGCCGCTGTTCTACGACATGAAGCCTGGCCGGTCAAGGATCTTCCCGTCGGCTGGGAACAGGCCGAGCCAGCCATTGTGAGAGAGTTGGACGTTCTCATCAATGAGCTTTTGCACTTTATGCGAGGCTTTCGAGTTGCTCAGCACAACAGTTCTGGCTATACCATTGCTGTTCAGCAACGAACCAAGATCCCACAATGTCACCATTTGACATATATGGCAACGCTCTCCAAGCTGGCCGCGAAACAGGCCGCCATTGAAGCGCAGCTTCAAAGAACAAGGAATGTCAAACGCGGAAACGCACACAAGTCAGTTTTGTCGGATTTTGCCTTGCCACAATGTCTCCTGGCTGGGATATATTTACGATGCTTCTGCACCATGCAATGCCGCCTGCAAGATGAATTGCACACATTTCGGACAATTCTTGACTTGCAAAGAGAAGGCCTTACTCTATCACATGGTCAGAATCAGCCTCTTTCTTCAATGCCCTTTTCACTAGGCCTGGGTGCTATAGGTTGTTTGGTATCGGTTGCTAAACTCTGTCCACTTCACAGCATGAGAGAAGAGGCCATCCAAATGCTACAACTCTGCCCCGCCACTGAGGGCATCTGGAGTGTCGATTTTGCGGCGCGACTATGCAACACCATTGTCGCAATGGAAGAGCATCGAGCAGCGGCAGAAAGCCGAGTCGGTTCAGAGCTGGTCTCTGATCTCCTCCCACGGCATTGCCGCGTTGCATATTACAGCTTTAACCCCCGGTCCGAATCGGAACCTATCACGGCCAGATTCTTTCAAGCTCCAAGCGGCCCGGGTAATCTCACATACAAAGACGTGACCTTCACCTGCCAAAGAAAATGAAAGCATTAGCCTCGGGCCTCTCCTTTGAATCACATGTGATTGCCGTAACTTGCAGGCTGAATAACATCACGCCGCTTGTCTGTGAGTTAAATGACTACGCTACCTGGAAGGAAAAGGGCGTCGCCGAACGCCACAGCCTGTGTACACGACCACCGACCGCTCTGGAGTGTCAACTATAGGCCAATTGTGGATGGTAGTTTGGACACTAGAATGGTTTTCACAGCCGACGCAGCTGAAATTTAATCACGAGGACAGATCGAGGTTGCCTAATAATATGCGGCGTACAAAGCTCCTGTCGGAAGCACTTTGACCAGTCTTCGCCAAGAATTTTTAACCCGCTTGTTTCCCTAAACGGAAGTGTCGATACGAAGCACGCCACAGCACCAGCACAATCTCCACACCATCGTGGAGTAGTCCGGGGCAGGCTGGGACTTGCATGGGCTTCTCCAAAATATAAAAGAGGCGTCAGGACATGTTGTTCTTAATTTGACGTAGTCTGCGGTCCAGAAGTAATAAAGCCGCCCGCTATATCAAATTCTGAAGCATTTACTACCGACGGTTACCCCAGCATGCGTTCCATCTTTATCGTACCCTTCGTCGCGGTACTCTCCGTTGTTCTTCCTGCGCTGGCAGTCAAACAGTCGCGGAGGATTGATGAGCACCGTTTCGCGTCCGTCGACGAGCTGTTCAATATCAATCGTCATATTGGGGGAGCTGGTCTACGAGGAACGGCCAGTTCGCGGCAGAATGCGTTGATTGAATGGCTGGACAAGCAGCTCCAGGGTATTGATGGCGTGAAATTGACTTACAATTCACTAAATTTGGTGAGATGGGAGCCCCGAGGGGACAATCTCTACGGCTCAGCATCTCTAAAAGTCCATATTCCTGGAGCATGCTCTAGTGCGCTCGATGTTGCTGGCGCCACGCCGTATACACGACTCACCAACGGCGAGCCCGTCACCGCAGAAATGTTGTACATCCCGGAGACCAAGAAAATCACATCGTTTAACGCGACAAATAAAATTGTCATCCGAGATGTTACGTTTGATTCCGTACCATTTCCACTTCTCTTTGCTATCAGCAATTATCGAACCCCTGATATGAGCAGCCTTGCGAACGCAAGCTATGCACGGTATGTTCCCTCAAGCTTGTTGTCACTCCACGACGCGGAAGGCTGACATTTGCGGCGACAGCCCATACACTGCAAGCTTCAACCAAGAGATCATCGATGCCACATCTGCCGGCGCGGTTGGGATTATTTTCATGTGGAATGTTTCCCACAAGTACGTGCAGTCCTACTTTGACCCCCACGAAGGCACCATGTATCGCATCCCCGGCGCCTTTGTCGGGGCGGAAGTCGCAACGATATTGAAGGATGCTGCATCTCAGGGTTTCAGCGCTGAGCTCGATGTGCATGGCGAAATGGGCCCGTCAACTAGCAAAGAGATATTTGCTACTTTACCCGGGTTGACGTCCGACACGATTCTCATCACCTCCCACACGGATGGAAACACGTGGATTCAGGACAACGGAGTGTCTGGCGTACTTGCTCTTGCACGTTACTTTGCAGCGCAGCCTCTCTCCTCGCGAAACAAAACACTCCAGTTTGTGTTTACCTCTTCCCATCTACACTACAGTACCGATGGCAATTTTGACCTTGCAAGGAGCTTGGACCGAAGCTATGACCATGGTAACACCACGCTAGTCTTTGCCCTTGAGCATATGGGTGCGCGAGAGATTCTACCCATAGATAGAGAAGGCAAGTCTGACCAGGATCTTGCGTACACTGGCCACGGCGAGGTGACCCTATGGGCGGTTGGACCCTCCGACGCGCTGCGGGCGGCCATTGTTGATTCGGTCAAATACCGAAAATTGGACCGCATGTCCGTTATGCCAGGCATAGGCCTGCCCAACTCGAGTGTCGTACCGGAATACCAGTCATTCGGTGGCATTGGCACTTCGTATCACCAGAACCTGATTCCTACAGCGGCGATTGTGTCTGGCCCATGGTCGCTGTGGGCACCATACTTTGGGGCCGATGCGATAGATTTTGAGCGACTCAGAATGCAGCTACTAGCAGTCGGAGATGTGCTGCTCAACGTCGATATGCTATCGCGGGAAGAAATAGCCGGAGGTTATCTCAAGTACAGAGAGCAACGGGCGGCGGGCAAACCATCGTTTCAGCAGAGGGTCATTCCTGAATTTGCACCATAGAGGAAGAAGTTATAAGCGGTGAACAACGAAGAGATATTCTATCCTTTATCTGTTTATATATATATATATTTACTTTTGTCTTGACCGGTTCAATTCTCGTCCGTTATCTAATGTGTGAAAGTAAACGCCGTGTCAGTGGCTGTTTGTAAATGTTGTTTTATGACTTGTTCTATGGTAGCATTGTGAGTGAATTAGAATGAGCGTTTCCGCTAAAAGCCTGTATATCTATCACAAAAAAACCAAGGCTGTTTGGAAAAGACTATGCGATACCCCCCCAAAAAAAAAAAACAAACTCCAATCTTGTACAAAACAAAGTTCAAAATGACTGTATTCCACCCCCCGCCCATCATTCATCTCCTTCCTGTCCTCCGATAATGTCATTCCAGACCTTGCCAGCCTGCCCTGTGAGCCAGTCCCATGCGCCCCCCACAGCACCCACAATGGAACCGATCAGACCAGGATCTTGATCATCGCCAGGCTCTTCGCCGTCACCTCCGCTTCCGCTTTCTGGTTTTTCTGGCTCCTCTGTTTTCTCGGGCGTAGCCGACGTCGACGTCGTCGTCGTCGTCGTCGTCGCAGTTTCAATCTTTGTCTCAGTCTCAGTCCTCGTCACCGTTATCGGAGAGGGCGAGACCTCCGCGATGCCACTGCTTGTGGCATCTGGCTTCGCACTAGTGGACGCCAGTGGTGATTCTGTGACAGTTTCCGTTTGCACGGGGTCTTGTTCTTCTACTGCTTCTTCCGTGTGTGTGCCAATTGGCTTCAGAGGCAGCCTCAAAGTGCCATTGTTTGGCTGAGGCGTGATGCCGACCGAGTCGCACAGCAGATTGTACAGCTCAATATTTTCTAGTCGTTCCTGTTAGTATTACGAATATTCTCAGTGTCCTGCGCGTCAACTCACGGAATGGTTCGATTTTGCTGTTCGCTGGGTGAGGGAACGCTGGCCCTCTGGCGATGAAAATTGCCCTCATGAGCGGATGCTCGTGGTCGTAGCCGTGGAGGCCGCGCGGGTGGTAAACTTCACTGTCTGCGACTGTCGCAAGATCAAACTCCTCCTTCTTGACAATGGCCCAGCCCGTCTTGGGAACAATCCACAGCGGTGCAATGCGTTCGTTCTTGGAGAAGTGGTAGCGCTCGGGCATGTCCACGTCTCGCATGTACACCTCAATGTTGGGGTTCGCTTTGGCCTTGAGTCCATCGTACAGCGATTTCGTATCTTCAGGGTTCTTGGGCCGCAGTCCCATCAGCGGCCAGCCGTCTGTGTGCTCAATCTTGCTCGTGTCAACAAGGTCCTCAAGCTGCAGTAGTCGCGCCCTGTCCGTCGTCGCCATGCCGTGATCCGACACAACCACGACGTTCACGATCTGGGTGAGATTGCGTGCTTCCAGGCCCTTGAATATCTCGTCCATCATCGTATCCACCGCCTGAATTGTAGTGCGAATCTCCGTGCTGTTGGGACCAAACTTGTGTCCGTCAGCGTCAACGTCGGGCACGTAGGCGGCAATCAGCTGAGGGCGCCAGTGTTCGGGGCCAAGGGTTTCGTCTTCCTTGCCGGGCATGTCCAGGAATTCCATGATTCTCTTCACCTTGTTGTCGAGCTTTTCGTTGCCGTTGTACTTGTCGATGACACTGGGCTCAATGTTAAGAATGTGAGCTTCGCTACCCGGCCACATGTGGACGGCGCTTCGTACACCCTGCTTCTCGGCCGTGGCCCAGAATGGTTCGCCTCCCCACCACTTGGGGTCCAGGCTGCGCTCTGGATCGGTATAATAAAATTCGGCCTTGAGTTCGGGGTCCCAGAAGGTGTTGCCGACGATGCCATGTGCCTCCGGGTACAGGCCAGTCGCTAGCGTATAATGGTTCGGAAATGTTACCGACGGGAAGGATGGGTGCATCCATTTCGGGGAGACGCCTTCTTTGACAAAGGCATTCAGGCGCGGCGTCAATCCGCGGTGCAGAAAATCGGCTCGGAAGCCATCTAAACTGATGACCAGCGTCGTCGGCCCAAACAGCGCCGTACCGTTGCTCACAAATCGGTCCTTGACGGGGACTCCGCTGTGCTTCTTGGCCTTGGTCAGCTTCCAAGCGACCAGCACGAGAATAGTAAATCCAATCGCAATCAGGGCATGGATGAGGAGCCAGCGTCTCCAGCTGCGCCGCCTCTGGACGTTCTCGTGCGCCATCAGCCCCAGGTGCCGCCTATCCATCTCGTCGCTGTCGTCTCGATCGCTGCTGTCGCCCGTGATGCTGCCCTCCTTCATGCCGCCCTCCTCCATCTCGTACATGAGCTCGCCGTCCTCGCCGTGCTCGGCGCGCTCCAGCAGGGCCTTCCTCTTGCGCTGGCGCCTCGACCGGCGCTGCTGTCTGCGCTTCTCCGAGTGCAGGTCCTCGGTGGAGCTCGCCGCCGACGACATGGACATGGCCGACAGGCTGGGCCGGCGGAAGAGGTTGAGCGGGTTGGGCACGGCGAGGCCGGACCCGCGGCGCTCGCGCTCCTGCTTCTTGCGGGAGTCGGTGACGAGGCGGTC
>JANAKD010000915.1:0-11543 GCA_027627215.1 Lecanicillium saksenae | reverse complement strand
CCGGTGTTACAAAGCCCTCTGCGGAAGCCACCCCCGCCGGCTCCAACTCGTTTGACCAAAACGACTTTAGCTCTCTGGGTGACCTGGATACCGCCGGCGACGCGCTGTCTGGCTTCGATGCTCCCGATATGGATGGTGGCGCCGGAGGTTTGGGCGAGGACATGGATCTGAACATGGAGATGGAGGACTCGGCGTTTGGCGATGCCTTCCACGGCGTCGGTGGCTCTGGCACCCCGGGCGAGGGACAGGAATAAGGCAGGACTTCAAGTTCCATGATGCAATATACGGATTTGACGGAAGCAGAAAATTTTACGGTGTATACTGGGCGCTATTGGGTTTTCCTTTTGAGTTTTTGTGGTGTTTATGCTACTCTGCGCTGTGTTGGCGCAGAGCAATGCTTTCCTTTTTTCTTTGTCCTGTATTCTAGTCTGTGGTAAAGGGCATGAATGTATTTGATAAATAGCATGCGCAATTATCAAGTGGCGATTCTTCTTTTTCTGTGCGTGGCGGCGTGGCACGGCAGGGGGGCACGGCTGCGATGATGCAGTTTCATCTCACGTCGCAGCCGCACGATAAGCATAACCCATAGCGCTGTTGCTATTATTAACGGATCCCGCCAAGCCCGCATCAACAAGAGAAAAAAGTATTTCCCCGCCCGGGAAATATTTTCTTTAGGCCTTAGTAAGTCCTCTCTGCCGATGCGGTGGGCGTGCCCAGCATTGTGAGACGTGGTCGACGATGAGACGCTACGGCTGGCTGGGTTGAGACGCGGATCAAACATTTGCACCAGTTTGCAGCCGGCGCGTTTAAATGATTTGAATTCGAATAGTTGAGATGACATTTAATAAACAACAGTCGTCCAGTTGTATTTTTCATCTCTTGTATTTGCGTTTTTCCTGCTCCGTAACTTGATACTCTTACACTCTTTCGCTTTCGCTTCAAACGTCCACACTCCTTCAGGCACCGTCCGTCGACCGTCAGTCCTTTCAGATACTATACCATACCGACAATTCACACAATCGCAGCATTTACTACAACATGCGATTACAAAATTTGTGGGCGAGCATCGCCTTTGCGAACGCGGCTGCTGCGCAGTTCATCTTTCCCGATGCCTCCAGCAGCCTGCAGATCAACCAGGCGATTCAGATCCGGTGGAACCAGGCCGGCCTGCAGGCGCCTCTCTCCATCAACCTCGTTCCCGCCGGCAACATCATTCGCCAAGATGTTGTGCTGAAGCAGGTTGCGGGTATGAACTAAAAGGCTTCCGGTCATTTGGGTGCGTTTCACTAACACGACGGCAGTCAACATTGGCAACGTGGGCGTCCTGCAGTGGACCGCCGACCAGAGCATCGCCGCTTTCCCCCAGTTCGCCATGGTCATTGTCGACGCCAACTCGCGGGTGGTCGTTTCGCAGCCGTTCCTCATCCAGTCGCTGATCGTCCAGCCTTCGCAGCTCATTGACCTGGGTGGTGGCAACAGAAACGGCGGCAAGCAGAACGGGGACAACAGGAACAAGGATAACGGCAAGAAGAATGGCAGTAATGGTAATAACAAGGACGATAACAAGGACAAGAACAAGGAGAACAAGGACAAGGAAAACAAAGATAAGGAGAACAAGGATAAGGAGAACAAGGATAAGGAGAACAAGGATAAGGAGAACAAGGACAATGAAAATAAGGACAAGGAGAACAAGGACAAGGAGAATAAAGACCAGGGGAACAAGGACAAGGAGAACAAGGACAAGGAGAACAAAGAGAAGGAGAACAAGGATGAGGAAAACAAGAACAACCAGGAGAAGGAGGAATCCACCGAGAAGCAAGAAAGCAGCGAGAGCCCAAGCACTACCTTGCTTCCTCTGCCTGGTCTGGATAGTGCGCCACCAGCTTCCTTGCAGCCTCTTCCCACCGTTGCATCCGTTCCGGCCTCGACTCCCGCCGCCGCGCCCGAGCCTAGCCCTGCGGCACCCAGCCCGAGCCCCTCCGCCGCCGCGACCAGCAAGGTCGCGCTCCAGGCTCTCCCGAGCGCCAGCGGATCCGCGACCGTCAAGGCCACGTCGGCGTTGCGTCAGGTCAAGGCCGAGGCCGCCGCTCCCCCCGCCGGCTCCGAGACGGCCGACGCCCTCTTCATCATCCCCGGCGGCTCGTTCCGGGAGCCGCCGCCGAGCTCGCGCCCGTCCCCGTCCCGACCAAGCTTCCCTCGCTCGACAGCCAGGAGACCATCACCACGGCCATCACCCCGCGTCCCGCGAGCCTCGTCTCGAGCGTCCTGGCCGCGGGCGGGGAGGCTACACGAAGCGCGTCGCCGGCGGGAGGTGCGAAGCCGACGATTTTGTCCGAGGGTGGTGTGGAGAGACGTGGTCCCAGTCTGGCACTGGGTGTAGCTGGTGCTCTGATCGGTGCGGCTTTGCTGTAGATGACGTAGACTTATAATTCCTAGTAGAAACTTTTCTTGAAACCTGATTTAATTATTTTTATTTATCCTTCTATTAATATTGACGTAGATTACTTTGTATTGGTTTGGGAGAATATGTCCAGCAACAATCTCCTCGTAATGTAAATGCAAACGAAAAACGCCAGTGGCCCCAAAGCTACAATGCAAGACTTTTTACCAGGACAGGAGTTATGAGCTCGCGCGAATATTCGCATACTCGCTCTTTGGATACTCAAGCATGTTCTCTGAGCTCTCCAGGGGCCATATGCTGCGAGCCAGAGTCGAGATGAGGCTTCCCTTGCCTGGTTTGTCGCCCGACGCCTCCCAGAAGACGGCACCGCCGAGGCCCTTCTTCATCAGATAGTTGGCCTTGAGGTTTGCACTCTCCGCATTGTCGTAGGAGATGAGAGTTTTGGCGCTGGGGTCGTAGCTGTATGCGGCAAGGACCTCGTGGTCGACGGTGACAGTCGCGCCGGGACGCGGCAGGTCCTTGTAGAGCCAAATGCCGGGCTCAATGCTGCCTTGGCCCACACCATTGAACGACTCGCCCATGCCACTGGTTTGCATAAACGAGCGGCCGTAGAGCGGGAACCCGAGGATAATCTTTCCAGGCTCGATTCCGGCGGCAATGTAGTCATCCACAGCCCGTTCGGTATTGAACTTGGTGCTCGCCTTGTTTTTGGGGTCGGCGTAGACGTTGGCTTGATGGCCGGTCGTCGTATCCCAAGAACCAGCATAGTCATACGCCATCAGATGCCACGAATCGACAAAGTGGTCCATGGCGCCAAGGTTGAGCAGCTTGTAATGGCTCGGCCCAGCCGACGCAGCCACGGTGAGGAGGTAGCGATACGTCTGGTTGTTGTCGTTGGCGTACTTGTCGAGCTCGTATCGAGTTTCTTGCAGCAGAGACACGAAATCGGCCGCCTCGGACTTGTCCTTGGGATATTCCCAGTCGATATCGACGCCGTCGAATCCCCAGTTGGCAATGAGCTCAACGGCGGAGCGAGCAAAGCGTCGACGGCCGTCCACCGTGCTCGTCGCGGGTGCAAACTTGCCAGCGGCTGAGTAGCTGAAGCCTCCGACTGAGAGCAGGGCTTTCATGTTGCGGTTCTGCTTCTTCATGGTGTATATTTGCTCAATGTTTCCCTGGGCTTGGCTGTCGCGCTTCTGGGCGCCAGCGTACTGCTTCTGGATGTCGGCATATGAATCCGAGGGAATACTGCAGTGAGCCAATATTAGCTTCTGATATAGAATTTGATTCATCACGACTTACACTTCTCCATTACCAGAGATATCTGCAAAGGCGTAAAGCAAATGCGTTATATCATTTGCAGGAATCTCTGCCGGGGTATAGTTGGCACCGTATGCGCTCCTGAGCCAGTGTTAACTTTTATATAAAGAAATTTTCTTCATTATAGAAGACTGACCAGTTTGTGAAGTAGACGACATTTTTATGATGCTTGATTTCCACGCCGTCTTCCTGGTCAGTCCCCGGCGTGTACGCCGGCGACTTGGCCGATTTTGTCATCGTTTTGGTCACGGTTATAGTGCTTGTGCTGGTCCCTGTGGGACTCAATTTATTTGAGGAGGCTGTTCTGATGGCGGCTGAAGTGACCTTGGACGGCCGGTCCATCGTCGTTGCGGCCGACGGAATCGCCGCCGCAGTGTCGGGCTTGGTAGAACTCGCGCCCTGCGCAACCATCACGAACTTGTTCCCCCGGTCGGCTGCGCCAGCGCGGCCATCGGTAACGGGCGATGTGACTGTGTTGGTAGCGCTGGGGGCTTGCACCGTGGTGTCGATGAGTTCCTCCACCATGACGACCCGGCAGGCCGCACCACTGCCGGCATCACTGCCGCCGGTGGGCGCACCACGCACGGCGAGGGCGAGAAGTAGTAGGATAATTGCAGACTGTAACATGATTTGTGGTCTGTATATGGTAGTTGGTCGATAGAATAGAGAATAAATTGGCAAAATTGGAAGGGCGGCCTCCTCCTTTTTATTCGTATTGGAAACAGGGTGATGAGTATTGAGACGAGTGTGACGTTTTTCAAATGTCAGGAATGACGGAAGTATAGTTGGCAATGAATTCTATCCAGTCTCATCGGGAAATTATAAATTATACTAAAGTGCCGTGGCCACTGCATCAGATGGCGCGAGGAATTCGATTGTATCCATCCATGGCCGGAGAATATCAGGCCAGAGTCTCGCGCTGGCTATGTCTGGGTGTATGTGAGGCAAGGATCAAATTGGTAAACACACTTCCAGAACTCTACAAGCTCCAGCAATTGAATCTGTTCCTCCATGGACGACGTTTCTGGGCAGAAGGCGTCGGCAGAATGCTCGCCACAGCAGAAGGTTGGCCGCTTTCAAAAGCCTTCCTCCTACCAGACTGCGAATATCTCCCAAAAAGGCAATTATTTCTCACCTAAAAATTGGCTATAATTAACCACTAGCACTATCAATAAATTTGTTATATTGAATCTGTCGGCATGTATTGCTTGTGGAGTCATGTCTTGCAACACGACGAAGGGAGGCTGTCGCGTATGATTGGGAGGCTCCCTTCTAGCTGGCAGAGAAGCGTAATCAGTCTACGTATCATAATTAGCCAGAAATATCAGACTGTGTTGTAAAAGATATGAAGAATTGTCATCATGACAAAAAATTATGTGTTGTGCAAATCGCGTCACTGTTTAAATCGAAGGGAGACAAAAAAGAAAGGTCACGGTGGGGATCGAACCCACAATCTTCTGGTTCGTAGCCAGACGCCTTGCCATTTGGCCACGCGACCAACTCATTTGATGGTGCAACGACGAGATATTTTGGTACTGATAGTTCTGTCCCTTCGTAATCCACAACGTCTCGACGGAATCAAATTTACGAGAATGCTTTCCTTTGGCTCATATACAACCGAGGTAAAGAGGATGTTGAGGATGTGCAGCTACGAGCCTGCGCTAGGCGTAGTAATGTAGCCACTCCGGTTGTTTCAAGCTCTAGTCACCCAGCATCAGATACGCACATCGTGCCCTCTGCTCTGTTTAACACGTCTTGATATTAGAGGGGTCTCATTTCAGAATTGTGCGATTTGAAAACGGCAGCAATACTGCCCATGATGTCCCATAGGTAGCCAGAAAGTATGTGGGACATTGTCAAAGGCTAATCCCACCATACTTTCAGAGGTCGGTTCTAGAATAATCTTTACCTCTTACAGTGCCTACTTAATATATCGTGGTACGTTTGTGCGACTCCACGGTGTGAGAGAGAATGTCATGCCTGGCCAGGTTGCAGCATGTACTCCAACCGTGATTGACAGCTGATTTGCGCGACGTCTACTTTTGGTTCTCAGTCCTTAATCTCCCAAAGAAATCTGTAAATTGTTTACCGTTACTTTCAATCTAAATCTCATCTCCTGGTATCGACCATGTGTGTCTTCCACCCGAATAATTTCCTTTGTGATGACTCCCACTTGCGTCGATCCGGGGTCGCGGGCTTCTGGATGTACTGCCCCAACGCAGCAAAAAACGGCACCGATACCGGTAGTATTCCATGCGAAAAGGCTTCACTAGGAGAATTCTATGCTACTAGCTGCCAAAACACCATTTGCATTCAACGAGCCTGCCGCAAACACGGCTGGGTCTGCCACCTATGCAGCACTACAACGCGCGGCAAGCTGCCATGCGAGAATATCCGGTGCCTCCACTTCATATGTGCGCTCTGCAATCTGGTGGAGTAAGTCGATCATCAGTAATGTCGTCTTCAGGCACACACCCGCGCCGATGTAGCAGCATGGTGGAGTGCATGCATGAGTCGGGGTCCTAACAAGGAAGCGTGACCCTTGTTAGCTTCAAGCAGGAGTGTATTCGAGTGGCCTTTATGTATGTGTAGTAGCTAAAACTATGGTAGAATTTTTGAGAATAATATAGTTATACTATTATTTGTAGGTACACTCGGCGGTACTCTGTTGTTCGGTCTATTGAGTGTTATTGCCGCGAGGAATCCGCCTCGCAAGTCTTCTTGGCGGTCTTATTGTGACGCGACTTTAGCCAGTGGTCAAATTTAGATCTCTCTGGAAATCGCGAGAAATACAGATATCCTGTTCAAGACTATTCATGTTCGAAATACTTTGCTCTTCGTGTGAGCTTTTACTTCCTATTCTTCCTACCAGCAATCGTAGTCTGCGAGCAACTGAGCCTGGTCCTGCGTCACGCCCAAGCATCTCATCAATAAACCACAGGAATAAAGTAAACTTGGTTCTATATTTCACGGTTATCGTGTTTACTAGTTGATTAGAGGTCATTCGGTGCTCCGTCGACCGAGATTGGCCTCACTACGTTTCTTAATTCCACTAGCCACAAAGGTGCGCATGCCTGCCCTCGCAGACCATCCACAAGGACGTTTTTTCCACGTGAATTAATTCCAAAATATCGGTCCTACAGTCGGGGAAATAGATGGCAATGCGTTATCCTCGTGGTTTCAAGAAAGTGTTGCTGCGATGACCGGCGCAGTGAAACTGCACGCCAGTCAAACGCCCCCGTGCACGGGATGCAGGTACGTAGGCGCTGCATAAATACGAGGTTACGCAGCATTTCAGACATATGTAGTAATTTCAAGCCCCAGCTTGCTACTTATTTGTCGCTGGAGCTTGCTGTGACAACCTGCATATCATTCATTATGTTGGGCAGCAAATGATCAGGCTGATCACGCGTGGCACAATCTGGAGGCAGGTTACACTACAGTGTTCCAGGCGGCTTCTATTCAACGTTAATCTAATCGGAACGGTATCGCAGCGATCGTGTAACGCGGCGGGAGACATAAAAGCAGGCGCTCTCTGGCAGCGGCATGTCAATAACCATCATCAACATGTGCGTGCTTACCAAGTACATCCATCTCTGCGGCCACGAGAGCGGGCATTTCGAGTGGGCTCCCCAAGATCCAGCTGCCTGCCCATTGACGTCAGGGACCAAACGCTGTAAGCGCCCCAGGGTTCGAACCAGCACCACGTACTCGTACTGCACGCCGGAGCGATCGATACGTGGGCGGGTGGTGTCTCACTGCCGTCGAAAGGCATTTCGCGAAGAAGGTTGGCTCTGCCATGTGTGCTTTATTCTCAACGTGCCACAGGAGGATGCCAACTGCGTATTCGCATTTTCCTGCACCGGATGCGGTGCCAAGGACAGCCCTCTCTCAATGCTGCCGCGTGGGCAATCTCAAGCGTACTAGTAGGTGCGCCGTCACGAAGCAAAACTCCGCTAACATGAACTTTAGTAGATGATAGAATTGGATGAACCAAGACTAAATGGCGTCGTATCTTGATCGTGATGTTGCAGGGTCCACCGTGCTGGCTAGCGCCTAGCATCTCGTGCCAAGCAATTACGTTTTGCCGTGACCCGATTTCGCCGCGTCGGCATGAGCCGGATAACTTTCCTGGTAATTAGATTGGAGGCGAAAAATTAGCCCGGCGGCATTACGAAGGTGGTGGATCGCCGCCATGCCCGCGGGCCAACTCGAATTGGAAGGTTCCATCGAAGGCGTGGCTTTGCGTTTGAGTCCTTGGGACGACTAATTAGCGTGGCACCAATCAGGCAGTCGACAGGAAGGTCGGCAAAGCAACTGCCACGTATTGCTGGCGATGCGACTCAAGGTCGTAGAAAGCTGGCAGCAGATCATGCTGGATCAGGCAGTTGGTTGTCGGTGATCAACAGCGTGCCGATAGCACCGTGCGCCTCTATAAAGACAGGCCGGTCGCTGCATGTGCAAAGTAAGCGTGAGATATTCTCAGCATCCGTCAAAATGAAGGTCCCTAGCTCTGTTGCTGTTGTTTCGCTCCTGTCGCTGGTCGACAATGTCCAGTCGGCCATTACATTCCCGCTGAAGCCCATCGATCAAAAGTACAAGGACGTGATCAAACAGTCCAGGACACATGCTCGCGATGTCAAGGCCCGCGATGGCACCACCATCACTGTGCCGGTGAAGGACTGGATCAAGCACACCGCCGATCTCCAGGTACGTGGAATTTTATAGGTGGGCTGGCATTGTCTAACAGCCTCGCAGTGGTACACCGAGATTGAAGTTGGAACTCCTCCCCAGAAGTTGTAAGTGGCTCATTCCAAGCTTCAGATGATGCAAAGCTCACCAGACAGCAACGTCATTTTTGACACCGGCTCCTATGACATGTTCATTGCCAACAAGAACTGCACCGGCGCGGGCAACTCCCGCCTGTTCGATCCAAGCAAGTCTAGCAGCTTTAGCGAGCAACCCCATGAACATCAGCACTTTGGATACGGCACCGGTGTGGACTCTATTCCGCTTCAGTATGCTGGCGAGGGCACAACCGGCTACATCGTAACCGACAGCGTTGGCATTGACGGCCACAAGGTTGAGAACCAGCAGTTTCTCCTCTGCGACGAGTACCCCGAATTCATGGCCAATGTTCCCTTTGACGGTGTCATGGGCATCGGTATGGAAGGCGCCACTGGTCTTCCCAGTCGCTCGCCCTGGTACTGGGCACTGTATAATCAGGGTGACCTCGCCGGCCCCGAATTTTCTCTGTACTACCCGCAGCACGAGGCGGATGGTGCTGAGATGACTCTTGGTGGCACAAACCCCGCTCGCTACACTGGCGAGATCAACTACGTCTCTCTTGGCGACGATGGTAACTTTGTCGGCCAGCAGCCTTCCATGGCCGTGAATGGCAAGAAGCTGGCAGGTGTCACAGACAAGTCCACCATTTTCGATTCCGGCACGGCGTACCTGGCTGGCCCGGACGAGTTGGTGACTGCATTCTACAAAGCCGTGTCTCCCAAGATCAAGAAGCTCAACCACGAAGCCTGGGGTGTGTCGTGCGATGTCATTGACTCGCTCGCCGCCGAAATCAGCTTCACTTTTGGGACCGACTCTGGCACATTCACCGCCACCGTGCCCAAGTCGGCCTTCAATCTCGGCCCTTACGAGGGCAAGCCTGGTATCTGCCAGACCGTCTTTAGCAGTGTTGAGGGCCTAGGCGGTTCGTTCCTTCTTGGTGCTCCTCTCCTGAAGCAGTACTACACCGTTTGGGATGGCCACAACAACAAGTTGGGCTTTGCCACCCTCAAGACGAACTAGCTTGTCTTCAATGACATATATACATTATGAATAGACTGAATATAGCATGTATTAACGCTGGTCACGAACAGCGCGAGCAGTGCCCAACGGATCTGCGCCTTATAGTGATGAATGAAGCAATGTGCGTAATTCTGAGAGCGAGGTTGCATTTCGACCCCAGATTGCTTCGACCCAAAACCACAGTCTGTGCGGTAAAACGGCAGGTCGGCCTGTTAATATATTCGGCCGGTAGCATTTGCATAAATGAACCTCAACGTTGCATACCCTGCACTCTATACTGAGCAGATTTCTGCAACCCGGATGGCCACGCGACCAGACCCTTGCAGCCTCGACATGCTTTCATGTTACTCGTCAAGTTGCTGGTTGCCAACTCTACTGCATGAAACCATGGCATATGCCTTGCGGTGATCCTTCTGGTTTTCAGCAATGAGCTCTTGTTTCAGTTCCCTGTCAGATTTCTGGCAACCCATAGCGATCCAGCCAGTGTTCCTCACTTCCGGACATAACACCGGACACGTTGCTCGTGCGCTCGTGGTAACGTCCCCATCTTTACTTTCTCGCCTGCAGCCTTGCTCCATTTCCGCCTGCGGCATGCCGATCCTCAGCCAGTCGAAACATGCTCAAAGCTAATACTGCGACCCATTTAATTTTGGGCGAGCGGTGGTTGCTCGAATACTTGCTCACCAAAAACAACGACTGGACTGGGGTTGCAGGAGGTAAAACTTGCTCACTTAGCGCATGGCGCTAGTTTGTGTTGTGCGCGGGCCGTTTTTGGCACGCTGGGTCGCATGGCTGCTAATATATAGGATGAGACAATGCCGGTCATTGGTTTTCTTGTGTTTGACAGATTATGGACTGCTAAGGCGTCGTCGCTTTTCCTTCATTGTATACGAATTTGCAACGCGGGCTCGTGATGATGCATATGGACGATATGGCGCCCACGGCGTGGTACACACCACTGCTGAAGCAACCTGTCCGCCTTCACAGCAGCCGCGACCCGGGAACATGTAAACTGACTCCCGAGCGATGCGCCTACAAGTCAAGATACTGGGTGTTTTGGTACGTTCGAGCCCCGGGCGCAGCGGCCTGCCAGTCACCAGGCAGCCACCTACTCACACGCTCAGGTACGAGGCCGACCATGTATTCGCGCTCCCGACGGTATACTTTTTCCTCGCCACCATTGCCATCTTCGCCGTCGGTCACTTCGCCAGCGCCTGGGCCCCCAAGACGGTCACCCGCCGATCGCCGTGGCGCCGCGCCGTGTCCGGCCTCCGGTACTGCGCCTACAAGACGTGGCGCTTCGGCAACCGCAACTCGCAGTCCCTCGGGGCATACCTTATGCTCGGCGTCGGCGTCGTCTTCTTCTCGGCCATGACGCTGGGCCCGCGCCCGTACTACTGGCCGACCGACGCCAAGTACGGCAACTCGCCGCCGCTGGCCACCCGCACCGGCTGGATGGCGCTCGCCTGCATGCCCTTTATCCTCCTTCTTGGCGCAAAGGCCAACATGATCACGGCGCTCACGGGAATACCGCACGAGAAGCTCAACGTCTGGCACAACTGGGTGAGCTGGGCCATGTTTGTGCTGGCGCTGATCCACACGTTTCCCTTTATCATCTACCACCGCGACGTGACGCACGACTTGCACAAGACGTTTGTTACCGGAGGGGTTTGGATCACAGGCGTGATTGCTCTGGTCGCGCAGGCGTGGCTAACATTCATGTCCATTTCGTGGATTCGGTAGGTCGCTCTGCCCTGTGGCCATGTCCAATGCTAACTCTTCAGGAACAAATTTTACGAATTTTTCAAGGCGACTCACTTCTTCTTTGCCATCGTCTTCATCATCTTCTTCTTTATCCACTGCGGTTTCAGCCTGTCGTCGTGGGACTACTTCATTGCTGGCGTGTCGCTGTACGCCGCGTGCTTGCTGTTTGCGTTTGTCAACACCTACGTCCGCCACGGTGTCAGCCACGCCGCCGAGATTCGCTGCGAAACACCACACTCGCTCCGCATCG
>JANAKD010000914.1:0-11555 GCA_027627215.1 Lecanicillium saksenae | reverse complement strand
GGCAGCGTCGTGAACGCGCGGTCCTGTAGAAGCGTAGAGGCGGGCAGGGCGTGTGCCGTGCCAGCGACGGCTACCAATAACGTTGTGAAGAAGCGCATCTGTAAAAGTATATGARGCTTGCGTTGGAAAGGTAAGAAGTAGAAGAAGAGGAAGAAGAAGAAGAAGAAGAAGAAGAAGAAGAAGAAGAAGAAGAAGAAGAAGAAGAGACTTGTAGAAGAAAAAGCAAAGTAAAAAGAAGGGCGAGTTGCAGTGCCCCCAGTCTTTGTATTCAATTCCCTGGCACGACCAGGGGCGAGATATCTTTGGATGTCTCTCGCCGCAACATGTCACCCGCCTGTGGGCCGCCGCGGATAATGTGCTACTCGCCAGGCTATGGCGAGATCGCCAGGAGCGGCGACATCAATAGGCGAGACTCTAAATCTTTGTTTCTCTGTCTTCTACCGCTCTTTCTTCCGCGGAAATTACCATGATCAGACGCAGGACACCTCTCTCTCCCTCCCCCATTCGAAACATCCGCGTGGACGTGGCAGGAACGCAGCTATGAAGTTTCAAGCTATTGGACAAGCAAAGGATGGGACAAGTCTGAGCTCCCTCGTGACCGGCCTGGTTCTCTCCGCCCGCGTTGCGCTGTCCAATATGCTTCGAAATAATGGAAGGGGGAGGGGGGGCCGCGCAAAAGAAGCCCAGCGGGAAATCCGGGGGAAGCGAGTCTGGGGGAATAAACAGCGTCGTATCGGTCTGCACCTTGGACGTCGATGGTCGTTCTGTCAACGGTGATCACCTTGACATGTGCGCTTCGACGTCGAACCGTGCGGACGAAAGCAGAGCCTCTCCCCAAGCTTCTCCGCAGCAAGCCTCACTTGACACGCTGTGCCGTAAAATTAAGTTAGTTTCGACTGTATAAAAAAAATAATAGCTCGTCAGCTTGGCGAGTTACCGTGCGGCTGGTTCACAGCCTCTGCTTAAGCGAATGGGTGTCTGAACCTTAATTGATAAAGGTCGCCATCTGGTTGGTTCGTTCGCTGGGGAAACTCTCGAGGCACACCGCGTCCACTTATCAAGGGCGTGCATCTGCAGCCAAGAAAACAAAATCGAAAAGGTTTGCGGGGGATAGGAGGAAAAGAATGAGATGATAAGGGGAAGAGAAAACAAGGTTCATAGATATTTTCGCAGGATGGGATTGGTAATTGCCCGAGAATGGCAAAACTAAGAAGCTAAGAAAAACTATCAATATGAAACAAATTTGCCCAAATACTTTTTGGTCCGAACGCTTTGGTTCTTTCTCCCCCCCCATCCGTGCCTTTATTCTTTGCCAAAATCTAGTACGAATCGAGCTAACCAGTCTTTCAGCCCTTTTTGCAGGGCTGAACATTAAAATCAAATAGAGAAAAGGACCCTCCGGCTCTTACCACCCACTGACACAACCATAACAATAGTGTCTTCTTTTTTGTTTGTTTGTCCCTGTGCGCTAGCCCTTTTGTTCTCAAATGTGACCCTGTGGCGTGTAGTACTATTGGAATGAACAGCCATTTGTTTGGGACCTGGACTGGTGCAGAGCAGAAAAGGAAAAGAGAGTTTTGAATAGTGATGCGGGGGAGGGGGCCCCAAAATCTATAGCTGCGCAATAGTTGAGGGCCTGCATCCACAACTAAACAATAGCCGAGATCTTGCGGAGGCTGACAGCTCATTCTTCATGAGCGTCAGTTATCGAGAACTGCCGCACAAGCCGACGCGGTAGCTTCGTGAGCCGTCTTGTACTCTGCCTCCGATTCCTTCACACCACCAGCCAGAGCAGCCCCGTAGCGTTGCCTGGCCGCGGTCTCCTCGACGTTGAGCGCCGCCCTCCTGGCCGCGATGTCAGCGCAGGCAGCCTCCAAGGCCCCGTGTTCGGCCTGCGCGGCGGCCAGAAGCCTCCTGAACCTGCCGTAGAATCTCGCATTCAAGCTCCTCACGGCGCGGACGTATGGCTCGGCCAGGCGCCGGGTGCGCTCGTCCATGTGCTTGATGATCCAGTCCGCCGCGACAAAGACGCTGGTCAGGAGACGGTGCTGGTCCTGGCTGAGGCGCGTGACAATTGAGTGGTGGAGCGTCAGGATGTTTTGAATGTGGAGGTTGGACCGCAAGAACGTGAAATCGTCATTGCTGTCGGGCAACAGGTCGGGCCAGTCGAGCACACCGTCATTATCGACCCTGACCCAGCCTTCATGGGCCGAGATCCAGCCTTCGACGTTGGCAGATTGCGGACAGTCCCAGTTGTTCACCTGCAGGAGTTCGGGGTAGCGGCCCTGCACCATCGTGAAGAATATCCCCCCCAGGATCTCCAAGAGTTCGACTGCGACCTGGTGCTTCACGAGGTATGGGATCGCAAAGGGCGGATTGGCTGTCGCAGGCGTCAGCGTCTCTTTCTTCTTTCCCACTTGGGGACCGTCAGCCACTCACAAAGATACCAACTCGGAAACACATCTTCAGCCTTGGGCTGCCCAATGTCAATCTCGTCGACGTATTCGGGTTTGAGAGCCGCCTTCTTCGCCGCCGTTGGTCGAGCCCCCGCTCCCCCCCTGAGAATTTGCTTCGCGGCTTCGGCGGCCACTGCTGCGACCCCATACCGGGCCGTCATCTTCTGGACGAGCTCGATTTGCTGATTCTGTTCCAGGACTTGCTTCAGGCACTTGGATATCTTGCCGTGCGATTGGGAATTTGGTGGAATCTTATCGGCAATGTCAACCGCGCGCAGTGCCGCTTCCACATCGCTGCTCAGATTGGACACTGACGCCATTTCAATCGACCGTGTGAGAACTTGAGGCTCAGCCTTGAAACTGGAAAAACTTCTTGAGAAGAAAGAGCAAAGGAAAGATGATGCAGATGCACAATCAAAGACTTGTTGGTGCGATTCGCCTTAACGACTGCGAGCCCGTTCTCACTGCAGTAACTTAACTTAACTAAGGCCGTCTGCAAACGCCGATGCGCTGTTCATGCTGCGGCTCACGCTCGCTCAGTTGTTTGCTCCATTGTCATTTCTACGTGATTCAAAATTTGTCTCCGTTTGCTTCTTCTAGCCAAACGGCGAGGTATCGCCCGACAAATCGTCGTCGCCTCCACGCATGCGCGGCGCAAACCCTTTGCTTTGCAACATCTCGGTCCAGCCACCTGACTGGCCGCGCAACAGACTCGACGACGGGCCTCGTAAATCTCTCCGCAGACTCTGACGTGCCTGAGACCACCCGAACAGTTGGTGTGCTCTCATTTACACTTTGGCGATTGCAGGCCGGTCTTCATTCCACACTTGGCCCTAGCTGGTCTCACCTTAATATGACGACAGAAACCCTTGGCCAAGGAGATCGCCGCTCGTATTCACTCCATAATAAATAACCAGTTTAAAAAAANGCTATTTGCATCACCAAACATGCATAATGGACCAATGGAATAAATCCCATCTCATGCTTAATTTAGTTACATGTCGTTAGCTTGGCGCGGTGCATAAGGGTCATGGCGAGGAGGCGCTGTCATCGCTCGGACCTCGCGCTGGAATGCCAAGATGAGACCGATTCAGCGCAGCATTTGGCCGATCAATTCTTGGCGCCGGGTATATAATCGTCGTCGAATCGACTCTTTCAACAAGACACCATCTCTATTCTTCACAACAACCTTTGGTACTGCTACTATAAAACCACAATGAAGTTCATCACTCTTGCCACCTTCTTCATCAGCGCCGTTCTGGCCACTTCCCCTCCCAAGCCCGAGCCCGAGTGTGCTGCCGGCGAGCATCTGGTAAGTCGATCTGCAGCTGGTGACATGCTTTGCAGCCGCTGACACAAGCAACGCGACAGGAGCCCAACTACTGGGACCCGAACGGCCCCAATGTCTGCGTTCCCGACGGTGCTGTCCAGTAAACACGGCCCAACCATCATTGGGGGTGTCGAGGCGCCGACTGCCAGAAGTTAATTAAAGTAAATGCTGAAATACAATGCTTTCAACTCCAATATTCTCTTCGTATTCTTGCCTGCGATTCCATATTCGGCTATTAATAGCTAGTGTAGATCTGTATTGATGATGCGAGGGTCCGAGCGCATGGCTGCCGAGCTCCGGATCGCCGCCTTGTGAAGAGCTGGCGATTGCTGAGCACAAAGTAAATCTCAAGCCGAACAAGTCATAATTTACATGGGAAGAAGATCATAATATAAAAAAGATTGTATTTGCTGGCGTAAAAGCAAAGGGAAAGAACATGTTGATACTAATTAAAACGAGAAGCTAGACTCGGCTCTACGTACATTGCTCCCTGTTCTTGGTCAATAAATTTTACATTTGTTTAAATCAGAGTAAAATGCGCCAAGAGTTTCTAAGCGTTACTTGAAATCCCTAGCTTTGGGAATATAGTGCGGCATAATATACTGGGCATTATTTTCTTTGATGTTGTGGCGTTCAAATGCCACAAGTGCTCCAACCACGAGGCGGGGTAGAACATGATCATGTGTTAAGCATAGCGTAGAGGGCGTGATTCGAAATGTCCCCTCTTGTTGCCGTCCGGAGTTTCACCATGCAGTAGCAGTAAGACCCAATCCATTAATCACTGTGGATGATGAAGTCTGATCAGTCTCCAGACTCCTTGCCCTCCCTACCTGAGCATTTCCCTCACATCAGTCCGTATATTTCAACTCGTGCCACTTCTTTGCGAACTCGTCATCAGCCATTGTCTCCTTCTCAAGTCTCCAATAGTCAGCAATCATTTCCTCGCGCTCCGGTCCCAAAATATTATAACTGGTTCCATCTAGCAAAAAAATGGCGTTACAGGGTGTATGCGTAATAGAACGCCCTTGGGAAGCACCGGCTTGTTCTGCCGGCACAACTATTTTCTTAGCCTCAGACATGTTATAGTTTAAAAGCTGTGAATCTTCTCTCGTTGAGAGCAGGCGAGTTAGTCGCTCATTCGTATAAGAAATGGTGCGTGGAGGTATCGAGGTTTAGGCCTTGTTTGATGCAAGGCGTGAGTGGCCAGAGTGCAGCTGTTGCAAGAGAGGAAAGTCTCAGTTCTGGAGTGTTCCGAGGATGGAATATCGTTAACCCGCTATTTTATTTCTGTGACCCGAGATGTATTGGTGGGCTTGAGTTCTTTCTCACAAGTACGCTGCTGTGCCCTTGAGGGTGTGCTATCCTACTAACAACAAGGAATGTGTATGTGACATTCAACACAGGCCGCTCCGGGGACGCGCTTTTGCACTTGCATCGCGAAAGTCCGTGCTCGACCAAGAGGATACTAGATAGCGAAAACCTGCTTTACTATTGCCTTTAATATTTTCTTCCTCTAATCGCACGGCATCAGCTTGTCTACATTGGTGCGCTTTGAGGTACCTCCGAACATGCCTGGGTTGGCGCAATGGCCCAAAGCCACCCACTGTAGAAGGCATGGTAACTTATATTGCGCACCACAAATAAAAAGAATAAGAGTGAGCCCAATAGTGTTTCCAGCATCATATTTTTATTGTAATACTGTCTAAAGAAACCTCCAGTTCTGTCACTTTGGACCCGCTTTGGCCTGTGCGTGAGTCTGAACATTTGCTTGCGCGCGTTTCTTCAGCGACCAGAACTGAAAGCGCATTTCACAAGAGACAGGCAAATAATTTCATCACGACGATAAATGCCTCACAAATCATTTGACAGGGATCATGACTGCATAACTCACGGATACATCGGCGAGCCTGGTATGCATCCACGTGACGAGACCTAAATCGGCACCAACGGCACCAACCGTTTCTGGACTCGGCCAGCAGCACACAAAATCGCGGCCAGCCAACCAACCAACCACCAACTCACACACCACGCCATCGACTCACGCCACCACCACCACCACCNGCTCTGGCAGCTCCAGCGGTACTTCCACCACCAAGCCCAACGCTGCTCCAACCAACGTTGCCGGCCTTGTCGGTGCCGCCGCTGCTCTTGCCTTTGCTCTGTAAATGAACATGTTGGCTTGGCCTAGTCGCATTGCGCTTCTCCACCTATGAGAGGCACACGTGATATTGTAAATGGAATTAGGACGACTGCACGCAGAGTTACGGATGTCACGAAGTCTTTGTAATGCTATGAATGGAGGAAAGGGGGTATCAATTGAATCGGCCACGGCAACTTGCCATAGTGGTTCGTATGAAGGAAAAGCTTGCTTTTGGTCAGTAACTAGTACTGGCTGTAAGATAGTCTTGACGTAATATACATGAATGCCTCAATCTCCCTTCCCGTGCTTCCCCAGACTTGCGGCTCATCCCTTGTAAACTCCCCACTTGAGCGCCCCGCCGAATGACTGCCGGCATGAATCATAGCGATCGACGCTATCGCACTCTTACGGTTTACATTATTATTTATTTTACAATCATACACATTCACAGTTGGTTCATGGGCAGCCGCAGGTAGAGGAAATGCAACGTCGAGGAATTGAAGCTACTGGATTCACTCGCTCGACTGCGGCAGCACCTCCTTGAGAACCTTGATAAGACCAAGCACCTCTTCCACTGCAACACACGATATTAGCATCCACAGCAAAATCAGATCAAAATAATAAGAATGAGACAAGGAAGAAGACAACACTTACTGGTATTGTAATGCGCCAAGCTGACACGCACCACACCATCCTGCTTCAGCAGCAGCGTCTCGCGCACCAGCCTGTTGCTGTAAAACGCGCCCCAGCGCAGGCCGTAGTTGGACCGCTTCTCGACGGCTTCCACCAGCTCCTGCGAGTTCCACCCCTCGACGGTGAAGCTCACGMKGCTCAGTCTGTAGCCGTTAGGAGGCTGACGGTTCCTACATTCACACCATAGTCAGTACACGTGCGTGAAAGAAACGAATATGTTTGCTTCTTGTATCTTACCAGCTGCCGTGGAAAGCAATTAAAGCCGCGCTGCCGTCGTTGACGAACTTGATATCCAGAGGGGCCAGGTGAGATCCAAAGGTGATGCGCGGAGCGGTTGCGTTGTCGCGGCACCACTCGTCCGTGTAGCCTGTGATGTGGTCGCCCGTCATTGGCAGACCGACCTTGGGGCCACCTTCGCCGGTGTAGTCCTTGACGTTGCTTGGGTCGAAGATGGTGACGCAGCCGGGGTAGCCGTAGTTGCGGCCGTATTGGTCGCTGGAGGTGTCGTTGGGTAGGCCATGGAAGTTCATCTCCTCGCCGGGGTTGGAGTTGTGAATGTCGTCACCCTCGCGCTTCATGTTGTCAATTGAATTCTCAACAGTCCACTGCATTTCGGTCAGTATGCGTCCATCTCTTCATGTGTACTCAGTGACGTGTCGGCAACAAGCTTACAATTTGGCCGTTGATCGGGTGGTCCGCCACACCGACACTGTTGCGCAGGCCCCATCCCAGCACCTCGCCAGCCGTGTAGTCAACCGCCTCGGCGCCGTCTTTGAGAAGGTCGGCAATCTTGAAAGTGCGGAGCTGGCTGCGTCCAGAGGTAATCTCGGCCGTCTCCTTGTCGATGTTGTCGTTGGATCCGCGCGAAACGAGCAGCAGGTCCGAGTTGTGGCGAGGAACCAGCAGCGTGCGGGAGACGTGGTCGGTCTGCATCATGCCGCTGATGATGTGCTTGGGCTCGCCGACGGTACCGGCAGCGGCATCATAGGGGTAGGCAAAAGCATCGGCGGCCGACGAAACGAAGAGCGTCTTGCCGTCGGCGGAAAGAGCGATACCGTGGTTGAGCTGTAAAAGGTCAGCGGACTTTTTCTACAGTGTAAATGCTCCATAGTGATTGGGTATCAGGCCAAACGAACCTTGCCATCGCCAATTAGCTGCGAGCTCGACGAGGCGCAAATGTCGAGGCCATCAGCGCCGTCGAGAACGATACGGGTCACACCCTTGCCCTTGGCCTCGACGACGAGCAGATTGCCAGCCGAATCCATCACGACACCACGGGGCTTGGCGAGACCATTCTTCAGGACCTTGAACGCAACGCCATCGGCAGTCTGCGGGCTCGAGGCCGGAGCTGGGCCGGGACAGGCCGTGGCTGCAGCCGTCTGTGCGACTGCCNACTGCGGCAAGAATGAGGCTCTGCAGTAACGTCATGATGGGCAGTACTCAGCAAAAACGTATTTTTAATGGATGTGATGGATGAAACGGACAGATCCGGGAAGAGAACAGGAGAGTGACAAGAGCGGAGCTCTGTGGCATCTAATCGGCAGACGGGGTTTATATCCATTCCTGTAATTTTTTGACTACAGTATTACTGACAAATGACCGGCGCAAAGTTGTCCGTTCCTCCCCTCGTCCATACCTACCTATTTCGTGCAGGTCGCTATCGACAGGCATTGTGGCGCCCTTCTCCGGCCTGGGGTAGCATTGACCCAGCGGGGATGGGAAGCAAGCTTTCCAGGAAAGCCGCCAGTAAGAAGCCTGGAAAGAGCTTGGGGTTGCCTGTATTGCGACGCTGCCGAACAGGTCTCATATATTTTAGGCCCGGCTTGGCTTGGCCACCCACGCCGCCCCTCTTTCGCGGACTGGCGCTCGGTATGGAGTAGAGTAGGAGGAGCATAAGCCCGCATAGTACTAACTAACTAGTGTTTATTAGCACAGCCAAGGAGCACATGGCTGGTTGCACCAATTAAATTAAACTAGCACTTCGCAATATATTTGCTCTTTCTGATCGCTCCTTGCTTGAGGACTCGGGGGGAGAACGGGAGGACACACTAGCAGGAGCAGTAATGGATGCCGTAATTAGTTCGGCTCCCAGAGCTAGTGAAGGGGGATTTTAGGGTGCGCACAGTTATGCGCCGGCACATTAAGCTTAATCCATGACGGTACAGGTATTCTCCACCAGCAATTGAAGAGCCTGGAAAGGAATTTTTGCTCGTCATCCAAGACACGCGAACCTGAGGCTCTTTTACAGCGATTGCAGCGCGGGTAGCGCACATGTCATGTTGCCGCTTGACAACCAACTCTGCTGCTGTGCCAAGCTGCTTCCGCAATTATTACGTCTACACTGCAGTAGAGTTGCGCTCCGCAGAAGCGGGGAACTAGCTGGACGCAAAGCCACCACATGGTACGGGATGATAACGTACGAACGCATGTGTGTGACGTGCCGTCTTCTCTTGGACGTGCTGGGGGGGTGATCACTGCTGCAGGAATGGAGCCCTGGCATCGCACCTCGGACCTTGCAGCGGCCGCTCATCTATTCCTTGCAGCGGGATGACCGCCTCTGGTGCTAATGTTCGGGTGCAGTCTAGTCTAGTCTCGGATGTGGCGCTCGAGCGACGCAAGTGACTGCGCACGTCTTAAAAGATTGATAACAAAACTTATGAATTGCCTTCTCAGAATGTAGAGGCTTTCTAGATAATCGCAGAACATATACAAACTTTGCCCTCCGATATATTTGCTAAACATACAATGACTGGCTGCCTGGGAAGGATTGCGCGGCCGCCATTCGCCACTCCTTTGCCTTNTTTTTTTTTTTTAACTCATTTACAGCTTAAACGTGGCAGGGCCTGCCGAAGCCTTGACCTCCTCGTACATGCGGTCGATATCGGCGCGGAAAGCCTTGGCGGCCTGCGGACGCTTCAGCTTGAGACTAAGATGGACACGTTAGTAGAGTAATCGACTGCTTGCGAGTTTCTGGTGACGTACGTAGGAGTCAGCAGACCATTGTCAGGAGTGAATGGGTCAATAACGAGGTGAACGTTGCGAACGTGCTCCCACTTGTTGAACTTGTGGCTGCGGCCAATCTTCTCGAGCGCGTTGAGGACAGCGTGTTTGACCTTGGGCTCATTGGCAGCGGCGGTGATGGCGGCGTTATCGCCAACAGATACGGTCTTTCCGAGGACCTTGCTAGCGAAAGGAGGGAAGTTCTCGGGGTCGATGCCGAAGATGGCGACGAGAGTCGCCTCCTTGGGGTCACCGTGAACATAAGCCGTGGCGAGAATGTTGGTGCTTCCAAGGTACACGTTCTCAATGCGCTCAGGCGAGATGTACTCACCCTGAGCGAGCTTGAGGACGTTCTTCTTGCGGTCAATGATGCGGAGACGGCCGAGACTATCAATCTCGCCAATATCACCAGAGTGGAACCAGCCGTCGGCTTCGAGAACCTTCTTGTTCTCTTCGTCGTTCTTGTGGTATCCCTGGAACATGGTAGGGCCGCGCATGAGGATCTCGCCGCGGGGGCGGGGCTTGTCGTCAACGCTGTAGTTGTAGTCGGGGACAGACTCGAGGCAGAGCTCCAAGCAAGGAAGAGGGGGTCCAAGGTTGCCAGAAGAGTAATCGCGGCTGAGCTGGACGGTGGCACCAGCATAAGTCTCGGTCATACCGTAACCCTGGCGAAATTCGTTGCCGAAAGCGGCACCCAGGAACTCCTGCACATCGGGGTCGAGCTGGGCACTGCCACTGATCATGGAACGGGCATTGTCAAGACCAACGGCGGCACGAACCTTCTTGGTCCATATTCTGTCGTAGAGGAAGTGTGTGTTGGTGGTACTGCCGGGAGGCTCGCGCATGTAACCCTTCTTGACATCGATGACGTGTCTGGAGAGGGCGCCCTTGACGCCCGGGGCCTCGACAGTGGCGGCCTTGATAGCCGAGTTGAAGCGGTTGAAGAGGCGAGGAACGGAAGGGAACGAAGTGGGCTTCAGGATCTTCATATCATCGACCAGGCCAAGAACGTCGCCTCGGAAGAAGCCAATGCCTGCGCCAGAGATGAGGGCAAGCTGGTCAATCATGCGGCCGTAAATATGGGCGAGAGGAAGGTACGAGATGTGGCGATCGCCGGAATCGATGTTGCCCATCGATCGGGCACCGTTGATAGCCGATACGGCATTGCCCTGGTGCATGACGACACCCTTGGGGGGGCCGGTGGTACCGGATGTGTAGTTGATGGTGGTGATGTCGTTCCATGTAGGCGGGCGGAAGCCACGGCCATTCTTGCGACCAATTTCTTCGAGCTGCGAGATTTCGTACAGCTGGAGGCCGTTCTGGGCGGCAATGTCTCTCAAAATGGTGCCAGGGTTCTTGTCCTTATGTTCGCCCTTGTCCAAGGGGTCCAGCGAGATGATGACCTTGAGTGTGGGCACGCGGGAAGCAAGCTTGATCAGGACGGGAATGTGGTTGGCTGAGCAAGCGACGGCAGGGAGCTCGGCGTGGTTGATGATGTACTCGGTGGTGTCAGGGCCGAGGGTCTCGTAGAGCGAAACACTGAACAGGCTCTGGGAGGCGCAGGCCATGTCTGGGACGTCACTGTTAGAAGCGGAAAGCTTGAACGGGCGGAGAATGAGCACATACCGACCAGGTGCCACTCGGGGCTATTGGGAGACCATATACCGACACCGTACTTGTTGTTGGTGTATCCAGCCTGTTGGACAACCTCGACGAGACCAGCACCGAGATTCTTGCGACGCTCGCCCATTTCAGCATAGGTCATCCACTCGTACTTGCTCTCGTGCTCCTGGGTGGCGGGGTTCCACTTGCGCACACCGAGGGCCTTCTTGCTGGCATGTTTCGCAATGGCGAGCTCGAGGAGATCGTGGACGGACTGCACATTGGGCTCGAGAGTGGTCAGGAGAGGCTGGTCGCGGAAGCGCCAGTGGCGGTA
>JANAKD010000913.1:0-11587 GCA_027627215.1 Lecanicillium saksenae | reverse complement strand
CATTGCCGAATGTGTGCGTGGGCAGGATCTGCTGGCCGACGGCGCCGGGCCTCGTCGTGCGCGACGTCACAGGGTCCAGGGTGCTTGCTAACACGAACACCTCAATTGGGACCTGCTGCGCCAGCACGGCGAGGATGTCGAGCGGCCCGGCGACATCAAGAAGCTGAAAGCCATTAAATAGGGCTACAGCGTATTTAACCGGCGGCTTGGAGGATGCAGCAGTAGCCATGTTTGTATCTGGTGTTAGTAGACGCTTATTATGCACGAGGGTTTTATCTTGCAGGAAGAGTGAGTTCGGTGTATACTCAGCCGCTACGCTAACGGATATCCGCCAGTTCCCCCAACCTGGTGATGACTGAATACAAATTCAGCAGCACAGTTAGGGGGAAAACTCCATCCAAAACTTATCCCAAAACAGCAACTTGCCTCCAGACGATCCAAATTCAATATCGCCCTCATTACACGAGATCTAAAACTGCGCAGAATAAAAAGGAAATAAATGTTCTGTAGATTGTGCTGTTGAAGTTGACAAAAGGCGACCGCCAATCTCCAAGTAGAAATCAAAGCGCATCTGTGCCGCCTAGCTGCCTAGAGTGAGGCGTGATACTACCTGTGGCAAAAGACCATTAGGCGGTAAAATTAGCACCCAACTAGGACGCCGGGCAAGACTCATACTTTTTCTAAGGGCAGCCACCCGTACGCAGATTTTCGAAGATGACGCATTTCATGGGAAATAACCGAGTGTCAGTAAGAGTATCTCAGTAGCCACCAGAAATGCTTACTCTCCCAGATGTGGACAGCTGGCTGCGTTGCTCGCCACGCCCTCTGTAGGACCTGGCACGGGCCGTCGCGCTGGAGCCTATTCAACCCCAATACCAGACCAGCTAGCAGCGGGGATGGCTTCCGTACAAGATGGGGGCGTATTGTGGCTCAGAGGCTCATCATGAGGACAGCCTGACACGAGGCTCAAACTAGGTAGTAGTGGCTATGAATATATTTTCGTATTAACTGCAACCACTACAGCTTAATACCGCGTAATGACATAAGTGTATAAAAATATCCCTTTCTTGGCCATCGCATATACGGTCACTACCTATCTCAGGCGTGCTGCCTGGGCACAAGTGGCTCTGTCAGCAGCCTCAGCAGGGCTGCGCCCCGGATGACCTGCCATCGAAACTCCGCACCTGACAAGGTAATAAACCGCCGCCTCACCTCACCAAGTCGACGCAAGCTTGTTGTTAAGCCCGAATCCAACGCTACATTGCAAGAGTGGCGCTCTGGTCTCCCCCTCTACCTATGAGTGCTCTGGTATATAAATACGGGATCTGAACCACCACGATCGGAGCCTCGCGCCACTCCCGCGTCTAGCACCAATATCTACAGCGTGATCAACAAATGGATGCTCAATTCGCAGCTATTGCAGCCGATGCGGTGAGGCGATATTCCGAATCATCGCCGAAAGTGCAACTTGATGATTTCCTGAGTCCCAAAATAAACACCGTTGATGAGCTCATCAAGCAAGTTGTGCTTCAGAATGAACAATTCGCCGAATTCCGGGCGAAGCGCCACGCCATATTCGGTGCGTTGGCGGCAGCTATGAAGCCAGTTGAGGTTATCGGAGAGATAGTCGCTGGAGCTGCTGAAGAGGGATTTCCTCCTGCCCAAAACGTCTTTTCTGCGGTGGTGTATCTGATCAAAGCCGCAAAAGATACCAGTGCAATGTATGATGGTATTATCGAGCTGCTTGAGCAGCTACAGGTGCGTTGCTGTTTCTTCTGTTTCTTCTGTTTCTGCTGTTTCTGCTGTTTCTGCTGTTTCTGCTGTTTCTGCTGTTTCTGCTGTTTCTGCTGTTTCTGCTGTTTCTGCTGTTTCTGCTGTTTCTGCTGTTTCTGCTGTTTCTGCTGTTTCTGCTATTTCTGCTATTTCTGCTATTTCTGCTGTTTCTGCTGTTTCTGCTGTATCTTCTATCTTCACGCGTCAGAGTCCAGAGTGGCAGACTAACGAATGCGTGAAGGACTTTACTACTCGTTTAGATATATATGTTCAGCGCAAGCTATCGCCACCGCTGAAAGAAAAGCTCACGAAGATTATGGCAACCTTATTCCAAGTACTTGTGATATCTACACAAGAGGTTCGTAGGGGTAGGTTCAAAGCGTACTTCAAGCGTCTTTTCGGAAAAGGCAGCCCCGTCAAAGAGGCTCTGGAGACTTTGCAAGCCCTTACAACAGGGGAAGAAAAGCTGGTACTCGCAGAGACATATGGTAGCGTTTCGATGCTCCATGATACCACAGAGCGAGTGGAGAACCTCGTCAGTCTTGTGAACGAGAACGTCAGAAACCTGCGCCTCGATCATCTCGGTCAAATTGATTTGTTTCAAAGAGATAAACTCAAAGCTATCCTTGAACCGTCACCATTCGCGGAAGACTTCTTTTCAGCCTTCACGAAGTCGCGCATCGCAGGTACAGGAGACTGGCTGGTACAGGACGAGACTCTACAATCATGGATCAAGGGCGAAAAACAATACCTCTGGATATGTGGCAGCCCAGGTAAGTAATATAATAAATCCATACGAGAAATTTCTAACCTATCAAAGGAACTGGAAAGTCGTTCCTCACTGCACGTCTTGTTTCATGGGGAGTTGAGAACCTAGGGAACATGGCATATTTTTTCTTCAGGGAAAATAACCCGGAAACAAAATCAGTTGTACAAGCAATTCGCGATGTTGCTTATCAAATGAGTGAAAGTGATGCATCTTACGCGAAGTCTTTAATGAATAGTCTGCAGAGTACTGAGGAGATCAAGACAGTAGCAAGTGCTTTTAGACGCTTGCTCATTCAGCCTCTGCAGAACCCCGAGCGAACGACGCCTACATACCTCTTCCTGGACGGAATCGATGAAGCATATCATGAAGAAATTGACCAACTCTTGTTCCAGCTTGCCCCGGGAGAAAATACCACAGGCGAACCAACCTCAAACCTATTTGTCGCCCTAGTCGGCAGATCATACATGACAGAGACCGTGACGAATTCCTTGGACCCTCAGGGAACCGGTGACGTCTTCAGCACAATACAAATAACTACAGACAGAAGTGCTAGTGACGTTGCCGCTTACATAGCGAATGGCGTTTCGCAATCTCGAATCTTGGCAAGAACGGCGCCATCCTTCAGAGCCGATGTGATCGCAGCCATGGAAAAGCAAGTTGATGGTCTTTTTATTCTCGCCAAATTCATGCTGGCAGAGGTGAACCGCAAGCGCCATCCTCGATCAATCCAAAAGAGCCTACAGACATTTCCGAAGGAAATAGATGGCATGCTACTACGCACGATCGAAAGTCTCTCAGAAACAATCTCTCAAGAGGAAGCGGAAGACCTCAACGAAATGCTTCGATGGATAGTTTGTGCAGAGGAGTCTCTTTCTCTGGAACAGCTCGAGGCAGTTCTCATCCTGCAATTTGGTGATCCAGCTTTTCGCCTGGAAGAGACTTTGCGAGGCCAGTATGGCTGTTTCTTTGAGCTCGAGCGGGAGGATGGCCTGACAACAGACGATCTCATCAAAGATTTCGAGAGAAAACAGCGCATCGTCAGGAGGGATACAAGTCCTGCAGCGAAGTCTAGTCCTGATAGGCGCATCAGTCTCAGCGAAGCCATCGAATCAGGGCACGCTCTTAGACCAGCGGTTCATCAAGACGCGCTGCGACGATTGAGCATGTCGTCAGGCGCAAGTTCCCCCCACAGTCCCACGAGAAGTATTGACTTAGCAGTCACCTCTAACGAAATGGAATATCGATCAAAAAAAGTCGACAACTTCCGTCACTTTCTTCCATAGCACAGTGCGAGAGTTTTTCAGAAATTTTTCGACGAACATCGCCAGCGCTTCAACCCGTCCAAGCATCACGTTCGACAACGTGGAAGCACGCCTCCATATTGTGAAGACATGCTTGAGAATATTTTCCGATAAAGAATGGTTCGAAAAATTTAATCTCGGTCCAGGAAAGTCCGCTATAAGGCAGTACGCTGCATGGTACTGGCAAGAGCATCTTGCCGCTTTGGATCCGTCCGCCGTCGAGGTTAGCGACAAGCATGCGCTTGCGCCCCAAATTGTGGCTATGCTTACGGATGAATCTACCATCAATTCATGGACGTTCCTCTACCTGAAAAACAACGAAGGACTCGAGGTCCTGAACGATACTAATCTGAATGGGATCTTGCGTTGGTTCTCAGATGCGGATGTTCTTAGCTGCTTGACCGGCCCTGATAAGGAATTTGTCCTATCTTTATCGGGACGGCCCTCAAAGATCTCGGAACCTATTGGTCGTCAGTATGCAAAGGCCTGGCTATGTGCCGACTTTGAAGGCTATATTCCGACCGTATTCTGCTTCGATATCGTTCAGAGCGCTGCTCTCATGGCTTCTGGTTATCAAAGCAGTGGCTCGGGGAAACATTGGCTCGAAATACCCCTCGATGACAGAATAAAGAAGGCGTACGAATGGGCTGGGTACCCTGAGACAGGAGTGTGGAATCGGCGCATTGGAAGCACATATTTGACGTTGGGTCGACATACAGACGCCTTGGAACACTATAACAAAGCTCTGGAGATGGATCAAAACAAATTGTTTACCTATGGCAGAATTGCCTACTGTCTGGCTAAGGATGAAAAATACTATGACGCCCTCAAAATGGCACTGGAATGCGTGGTACTCGAAGAGCGGGCTGCTACTGACGGCACATTTGCGGCTGACGCGATCCAACGAAGCAAATGGAGGTTATACAAGGACTACTACCTCATCGCGAGATGCTACTATCACACATCCCAAATCGAAGAATCTCTTGTCTACTATCGAAAAGCCATGGAGGCGGCCACAGCAGTTAAGCTCAATCCGTCGGAACACTTTCAAGCAGAAATTGGGTATCTCGAAACACTTTATAATGAGAACCTGCACTCTGATATTATGCAAATTGTGGAGCAAATGTCTTTTCAAGTTGCAAAGAAGACCAAAGGAGACAATCGGCTGGTGGAAATGCTACTTAACCAGGCGAACAAACGCCTTGTTCTTGACTGGATCCCCAAAGCCGCTGCTACAACTGGGAAAATAGAGCCCATTTTGAGGCTGTTGGAATTATCTATCGCAACAGCGCATGACCTACGGGACCAAGTCATTGTTCTATATCTACGCCTCGCTTATGGTGCTGTGTGCGCCTATGGCCATTTGATTGAGGACGCCACAGAGCTCTTCGAGCGGATATCTCTTGTCGAATACCGACCTAGAGGAACAATCATCATCCGACAGGCGCATGCTATATCATTCCAACGGCTTGCAGCTTTATACAAACGACAACTATTTCGTGACGGCATAAAGTCTGATGAAGCTGCAGACTGGGTACGAAAACTAGAGGAAGTTAGGTGCCAGCAAGATCAGCATCAAAGCACAGACACCCCGATGAATGTTCGAGGTTCTGATGTCAATATGGCTGCAATATATCTCGGCCTTTATCAACGCCTGCTGGGAAATACAGATGCGGCAGACGCTGTGCTTAAGCCTCTGGTTTTGGACAGCTTGGATCTGCTCGCTGACTCGGAACCGGAGAATGACGTTTATGCGTTGGACAATCTCCTTTGGCTCATGACTGCAGCAGGAGATATAGATCGAGCCAAGGCCTTGGGCCAATCTATGCGGCGCGTGAATCCCACCGCCTCCATGGTGACTACACAGAGCGAGACACCCACATTTGAAGTACCAGAGCCCAAGCTGCCAAACATTCAGCTGTCTGACCGCAACTGCGCTCAGTGTTTGTTGAACATTCCTTGCAGCGATGACTTTTCAATTTGTCTACACTGTATGGAGTGTTTCTGTATGCAATGCGTGAACAATGTGATCAAGGTACCGGGCAATAAAAAAAATGTTGTCTGCCGTCGCGATCATGAATGGTTCGTGGTGCCGCCTTTAAATCGCACCCTCCATAGGGGCGAAATTCTAGACGTGTCTGGTATCAAGTTTTTTGGCGACTGGGAAGAAGAGTTGCGAACAGAATGGATGGCGAAGGGTAATTAAATTAGAATAAATACAATTATAGAACAACTCAATTTGTCTTAAAAGGGACTATAGGAATGCGGCCAAAAGTACGATGTGAAGCTTATTTAAAAAAAAAATATTAGATAGAACAGAGGCGACTCGACTCTTATATCCCAAGATGGGAGTAATATCAACCGCTCGTTTTTCTTGTAAAATCATAGGCTATCGATCACACCGTATTTCTAACAGAACTGGATCTCAAAGAGATCTTGGATTTTGTCTTACTTCCTCCTGCCCCTTTTTAGATTATTCGCCAGGCGATCAAGCTTGTCAGCTGCATGGCAGCCAAATACCGGCCACTGGCCTCCACAGGACGCCTCAGCACGGGCGGCTATTAGGGCCGATTTATGAGGAAGTAAATAGAGAGACATGTTAAATCATTGCAATATATTATTTTTTTTTTCGGGAGAAGAATTTTTCCCTATTGAAGTCAGTGTTTGAAAAAAAAAACTTCACCACCTGCCTAAACAAGGCGGCAGCACCATCATGTCGAGGTTGGGATAGGCTTTGTGGCAGGTGCGTCCATCTGACGCCACAAAAACTCAATATTTGCCAGCATTTATAACTATTGCAAGAGCGGACTTCCTTCCAAGAGCGATTTCAACATACCAAGCGTTTAATAAATCTGAACTTTTCAACTACTACACCCTTCTCAGCTCAATTATCGTTGGACCTCCTCTGCCACAAGCTCGCAATAGTAGCTCAATCACTTCGCTTAATCCAAGCCCTCCTCCAGCATCATATTTTGCCCATATCATAGATCATACTCCTCAATATGGGTCCACAAGTGTCTGGCAAAGTGCTTTCAGACGCAGCCTGTGCGATTGTGGGTGACCAACCTCCTCCAGAACGCGGCCCAGGCTTCCAGACTGTTCCACACACAGCGTGGTGGGAGAGCGCATCCTGGGAGTCGGAGCAAGAATACGTCGGTTTTGCGTGCTGGAATGACCTTGGCGAGATTCCAGAATACATGAATTCGCCTCAGTTCCTGGTTTTCGCGGGCTTTGACGACGCTGCCACGCAGAAAATATGGGACAGCTGGTCGGGTGCTGTTGACGAGCCTCTGTATCACCACGCAATAGCATTTATTCGCGAGAGGGCGAAGGAGGTGAATGCCTCGGAGTACTCACATGACTGGGACGCCACGTGGCGAAACATGGGCGCGAGTGGACGCCTGTGCTCGAGATTGGTGAACTATCAATGGTTTATTATTCGCAAATGCCAAACGGCACAAGCCCAGATGGTCGGCAATGTCCGTGATGCTTATGGATTTCTCGAGCGACTATCCCGGGTTATTATTGAGCGCAGGGATGAGCAGTTGGCGCACATTTCTTTATCTACTCCTAGAAATTAGGAAAGTATGGATGGTTAAATGCATTACTTCCACGTTTTAGTGTGTTGCATTGACTGGAGCACTAATACCGTGTGGACTAGAAAACGGGAGCCTGCGGCATCAGTTTGTTTGATACCAGAAAGGAATTTACACGATTAGATTTATCTACAATCTCTATATTAATAGAGAACTTAACATTGAATTCACACTCGATTGATTTGTTTCTTTCCCGAGTGACCCTGACTGAAGTCTGGACATAACCTGCAGTTAGCTCAGAGTGATAAAGCATAATTCACAGGCTAACGTGCGACGTTCAAGCAGCACCAGCAAAAGTTCCGACGAATTGCAAGTATATTATTATACTATATAAACGGCAATACTATATTATCAAGGAAATAGTGGCAATTCACTCTCTGGATAAGATGCGGGGTTCATATTCGAAGTCGCTCATTTGCTTGCCACAGTGGTTGCGACGTATATAGCTAGCTCTAGCTCGCACGCTGATATATCTGAGCTGGCTACCGTGGCTTTAGCTTAGGAATAATTACATAAATAAATAATTAACATTAATCTAGCGACAACTTATCCTTCCCTTATCATTTACTAGGAAAATAAACTAGTTTGCTATTACTTGATTATTTCCTATATCTTACTAGAGATTCGCGTGGGGAACGGCTCATGGGGCGGGCATATGCGGTGGGTGGCGCATCGATGCCGTGCTCTATGCAGTGGCTTGTTCTCTTATACATGATTATTGCTCAGGCGAGCGCATCTCCCCGCAAATTTCGAGGGATCATCGCCCTGGTTTAAAAGACATGAGTGGCTCCGTAAGGCGCGCCAGCTCGCAAAAAGTCACTTTTTCCGCTTCGATCGCTTCCCCGAGCGGCATACTGCCTAATTTGCTTATATCGTACGAACCAAGAAAAATTCAGCCATCGATTAAGCTAGTCAGGTTCGAGCAAAATAATTGTAGATTTTCGCTGCAATCGTAGTCAGATTAATATAGAATTAATTAGGGTTTCACTCGCTATATCACTGGGTCGCATGGCTTTTGCGTACGAGTGTGGTAAAGTACCCTAGAGGACCAATCGGGATATTTCATCACTAGCTAGAACGGTCTACTACAAATAGCAATATGGTCTTTTCAGGGAAATGGGGGCGATTCGGTCTGCCGATGAGATGCGGGGTTCGTTAATTCGCGGTCGTTCATTTGCTTGTGACTGTGGCTGCGACGTTGCATACTTAGTTTTGATTTAAACGACGACATCTCTACCCTATCTAGAGCGGTCATAGCTTGGGTATGATTGCATATATGAACAATCAACTTTAATTTAAAGATGCCCCAATTTGCCCTTGTGATTCGTTGAAAAGCGAATCAGCTCGCTATCCTTTTGTGTGTTTCCACATCTTGCCAAAGATCTGCGTAGGGCACTGTATTTCGGTTTGGGATTTCGTTCATGTGTGGAAATTATGTACTTGATTGATGCAACCAATCTCTGTCAAATATACGTAATATTTTGATGCTGGTGTTGAAACGTTCCCTTCGATATTCTTGCTGTACTCATCTCCCTGTGTATAAGTACGCACTAACTCCTCCATCGTAATTGATATTCTCCAAGGAGGAGCAACAAAGTTTATTTCTTCTTTTTCATTCAATATTGACTTTACATACGTCTCAAGATGCAATTTTTCGTCCTCGCCCTCACCTTTGCGCCCGCCATCTCGGCGCTGCTCATCGACAGTCCCGCAGATCTGCCCGCAGGCGGCAAGATTGAAATCACCTGGACTGAGGACCCTGTTGAGGCCGTCTTCTACTTCACCGAGGACGGCAACCCGCCACTGTTTCCGGTGGCGGTGGCGAGCACCTTTGCTAACAAGACCGAGGCTAAGATGCCCAAGACTAAGGCGTGAGCAGTTACATTATCTTTTTGTCACGATTATGACACACTGACTTGTAGCCAGCACTGGCGGTTACATCGTCGCCTACTCGCTCAAGGGCGAAGGCCCCATCGGCCGCAGCTCGCGCATTCCCGTCAGACACGACTAAACGCCGGGTAATACTATATGAGATAGAGCTCATTTATATGTGAATTGCAATTTGATTGTGTCTATAAACTGGAAATGCAAAATGGTATATAAAAATGCTGATGCGCTTGCTCGTATGTGACGCTTGAATACAAGATGCAATGTTATAATATGGTGTAGTTTGCACGTAATAATCTATGCCTCGTGGGGATCTCGCTCCGCCTCCTCCTGTACTTGCTGATCAGACAGTCGTGGGTTCCTCAAGGCCAGGGCGAAGCCAATCATGGGCACGCAGACGCAGAGGCCAGCAATGCAGAGCAGCCCCTGCACATAGCTGTAGCTGCTGATTATGGCTTCTCTTATCTCGGTTCCGACGGGGTAGTCGGCGACAACTTTGAAGGGGTTGTTGTACATGGCCTGGGCCAGCGTTCGGTTGGGCTGGAAGGCTAGATTCGACTCGAGGGAGGGGTATAATGTTTGCGTCCAGATTGCGCCGGACAGGCATGTGCCTAGCGCACTTCCAATGTTGTAAAAGGACAAATAGAGTCCAGTCAGGATAGCCACATGGTCTCGAGAGGCTGAGGCTTGGATCGAAGCCTGTGTCGGATAGGCAAAGAGGCCGCCGGCGAGGCCAAGCAAGATCTGAGCACTGATGATGCCAGTTCTAGACTGGCTGGTGGCACCTCCGGGATGCCTGATGAGCAGAACAAATGCCATCATGAAGACCAGCGTGCCACCGACAATAATATGCTTCAAACGTCTAATACGGTACACGACGAGGCCAACGAGCACGCCGCTGACAACGCCGAAGAAGGAAAAGAAGGATAGAATGCGAGTGGCCGTTTCGATGGAAAAGTCAAAGGCGACAATAAGTATTGTGTATAAGTAGTTTCCCTGCACATACCAGGCAAAGTTGAGCAGACTGCGGACTGCCAGCGCCGCCCAGACTCCACGATCCGTGAGGAGGTGGAACGGCACCAAGGGTGTCTTTGCGTACCACTTTTCCCAGAGGATAAAGATTGGCGCACAAACGCAACCAACAGCCAGAGGCACGATGATGCGCGGGTTCTGCCAGTGCGATGCTGTGCCGCCCGCGACCGTCAATGGTGCCAGTACCAGACTAAAAGCGGCGACCAGGACGACGAGACCAAAAAGATCGAGCTGCGTCGAGACATCCCTTAGCCAGCGCTTGATACTCTCAAGCCTCGACACGGTCCGCTTGTGAGATTCGGAAGTATATCTGGGGGCAGCGACGCTGCGGTCCACGACGTAGAGTGTGACGAGCAGCGGCAGGGAGGCGATGGGGTATATGATGCACCACATGCCAATTCCCCAGCGCCATGTGGCCACACGCAGGACGGCTGAGGTGACGGTGCCACTCAGCCATGTGTTGACGACAAAAGGCAAGGCTGGTATATAGCTAAAGAAGACCCTCGCACGCATAGACGAGAAGTCGGCGACGAGGACCTCGAGTAGGAGAACGATGCAGGTGTAGCCTATTTGGTATATGATGCCGCCGGCGCAAAAGACGTAGACGGAGGTGGCGGTGGATTCAATGGCCATGCCCAGGACGTAGAAGACTGTCGATGCGACGACGACCTCGAAGCGGCCAAAGACGTCGGCAATCTTGGCGGCGGTGGGCTGGGCGGCGNACNGGCGACGACACTGCGCAGGACATTGATGGTGGCAAGGTACGAGTGCAGGTTGAAGCTCGAGGTGGCGTAGGGCGTGTAGGTCGAGCGGACCTGGCTCTCGAGGCCGTAGGCGTAGCCGACGACGAAGATGCCAAAGAAGAGCCAGAAGCGTTGGACAGAGGTGAGCTGCGAGGTGACGGCGTCCATGCGAGCCACGCCGGCGGCGCGGGTGGTGGTTGTGGTCGACGACGATCCGCCGCTCAGACGGCCGCTAGTACCGCTGCTGCTGCTGCGAGAGGACGCATGTTGCAGCAGCGGTTGCGTCTCTGTGAGCGCCGCCATGTTTGCATGAGGCTCTCTTGTGAAAACGGTATTTTCGTTGAAAGCACCCCAAGAAGATGGTAGAAACGTAAAAGATCGGAAATAAAAGAAGGAACCTGTCGAGAATTCCAAAAAAGGACAGCCGGGTCTACCTATATGCAGCTGACAACGGGGTGCTGCCCAATTGTTGCGTCAGCCGCAAGG
>JANAKD010000912.1:0-11607 GCA_027627215.1 Lecanicillium saksenae | reverse complement strand
AGGCGATCATGGTCGAAGTAGGGTCGACATCGACGGTCCAGATGGCACCGACGTGGCCAGTGTACGTGCCGAGGCGCTCGCCGTTGTGCGCGAACCAGACGCAGATGGCCTGGTCCTTGGAGACGGAGAAGAGGAGATCGCCATCGAGGTTATACCTGAGGAGGGGCAAAGGTTAGCGCTTGCTGCCGGACTTGTAAATGTCGACGAGAAGGGCAGAATGACAAGATGATGGCCGGAAACAGGAGACAAAAAAAATCGCGGAAAATGCTATAAAATCCGGCCATCATCATCGCTGGAGCTTTTCGATTTCTCGTCGCCCCTCACTAGGCGGGACCTACTTAATCTGGGTGAGCGCACGTTCGTGGCCGGAGAGGAGAATAGGTCTCATGATGCCGTCGGTATCCCGTTGGATGAAAAAGTAAAATAAGATGTTCCCCTTTGGTTGTCGTCGAGTGTCTGGCTGGCGCGAGTTTTTTTCGAGGAGGGGCCAGAGGGAGGGGCGGGCGTGTTATATTCAAAAGGATGGTACCACGCCTTTCTCAAGGATTAGGCTGGGTTTGAAATTTTGGCGATTGTGCGTTTTGGTGGGGCGCCTCGTGTGGCGGGGCTTTCTCTTTTGGCGGAGGCAGATTCGCACATGGAAGACTTCCCAAACGGGTAGCGGATGTGTGTGTGACTCACTAGCTGGTGCGTCACCCACTTGAGTCACTTGGGTATTGGCACGCCAAGTCGTGATCTGTGCTGCTCTCAAGCGCTGCATTCGTGGGTTGAAATTGCTAGTTGAACAAAGGGAGAGCTCCCATGACTCTGAAGGATTCGCATCGTCATTTTTGTTGCTCACATCAGAAAAGGGGGTGTCGCGCTCATGATTCTGGCATGAAATTCACACAGGGTACTTTCCTAAATAGGCAGAGAGCTCTCTGTTGGATGGCTATGACACCTCAATATCGGGGGGATTGGCCTGCTGAAGTGATCTGGATGGTGTGGATAACAAAAGTAAAGTGAGACTAAGGTTAATGTAATTCTGCTTGGTCGACTGTGTTTCTTGCGGAAAGGCCACATCTAATGTTACGCATACCTGCCGCTGTAGTTGTTGAAACAAGGCGGCTGCCAGACTTGCCAGACTCCAGAACTCCTAAATATGAGAGAATTCTAAACAAATCTCGAGGAATCCAATAAAAATTTAAAATGAAATTATACAATAGTAATGAAATTTGTCTATAGCCTAAATCTAACTGAATCCAAGTAACCAAACCAAGAAAGCTACAACACTGATCCTGCTACAGCCTGGCTCGAACCATGCGCGTCACAATAGAGCTAGACACATCTGTAGCGTTGGCTGCGCTGTTAGGCAACTCCCAGCCAAGTTCCTGAGCTACCATTGGCCAAGTCACATTACTCCATGGCTTGTAGTCAACCTCACACACCGTGTTTGGCTTAGGCATGGTGCCATTGACCCAATAGGCAGAATACTTTTGAACAGTACACTTCGAGGGAAGTCCGAGGGAGGAATGCTAAAGGGAGCTATCAGAAAACGGATTTCACAGAGTTAGACAAATACAGAAATGCCACTTACACCATAGCTGTTGACCTCCAAAACAGTGCTGCCCTGGAACCCAGAACTGACGTTGCGAGCCGATACGATCGGGGTGTGGCCGTCATATGAATTACCAACAAGCAGGACAGGCTTTCGCGGAGCCACTTGGAAATCACCCTTGTAGCGCTCCTTTGCGTCAATTTTCCACTGCGCGCATGTCATGGCGACGGACGCTTCCGTGCTGCCCATGATGCGGCTGATGTTGCCGAGGCGCTGCTGGACGGGCATGTAATCCTTCAGGGACGAGAGGCGGTTCACACGATCTCCGCAGTGAATACCCGAAAAGGATTGGAAGGTTCGTTCGCCAGCGCGCGTCGAAGTGTCATCAACAATCTGGAGGGGGGCCGTGAAACCAGCCAAGAACTCTAGATCGTAGTCCTTGGGGGATCCCATGATCATGTCAATGCCAGTGGTAAAGTTCGGCCACGCGTAGGGGGTGTATAGAGCATTGCTGGTGAGCTGGTTTAGGGCATAATGGTCGAGGATGGCGGTGCCGGCTGGCAGGGGATCGTAGCGAAGTTTCTCATACAGCGACCAGTAAGCCTTCTCGAGCTCAGCTGTTGAGTTGCCGCGGCGGGCGAGGGGACACTGGTCGGCGTTTTTAAGGCAGTGTTCGAAGATGGCGGAGAAAACCTCGTCGGACTGTGTCCATTCTTCGTAGTCGCTTGATACAGCATTAGACCCCCTTCTCGGCATTTGGAGTAAAATTACTTACGCGTCTGCGTGGTAGTACTCGTGAGGGTTCTGAACACCATCTAGCATAACACCTTCAATCTTCTCGGGGAACATCGAGACGAGCGTTGCACCAAGAGTGGTACCATAGGAGAAGCCTATGAAATTATCATGGTTAACAGTAGAAACAACGGGCACAGGGTATAGGAACGCACCCCAAAATCGAACTTTGTCCTTTTCACCAAGAGCAGTGGCGATGGACACAACGTCGCGTGCTGCGAATGCTGTGCCAATAAAGGAGCCAGTCTCATTCTGCGCAACGGCACATGCTTGGCCGTAGAGCCCTGCAGCAGTCCAAACACGGCCTATAGCCTCACGGTCGTCAGGTTGAGGCGCAGCGCTAAGGGACTCGACAATGCGCTCCTGCTGGAAGTCGGAGGTGAAGCAAGTAAATGGGAGCGTGTCGGTGACACCGCTGGAGCTACATTAGAAACATTTCCCCAATAATATTGTTCGCTGAGAGGTACTTTGGACATACCGAGGATCGAACGCAACCAGATCATATCTTCCACCAGAGAACCTGCATTAAGTTAGACGACATGTCAGCGACCTTTCCGCGGCGGCACTTACATGCTGAGAATTAGGCTGGACTGCGCAGTCGTGAAAATTGCCTCTTCACCGGGACCACCGTAGTTGAGCAGAATACTACCCAATGATGGCTGCTTGACGGCTGGGACGCGAATCAAGTTGAGTTGGGTCGTCTTGTTTGACTTGTCGTTGGTATAGTCGAGAGGGACACTGTATTGTGCACACTCCACAGGATAAATAGACGTATTGGCTACAGCCGCAGGGCATTGCGTCCACTTGATTTGGGAGTTGGTAGAATTGGTAGAGTTGGTGCTGCCATGGGTAGAGATGGCGGGTGCTGCGTGGGCACAAGCCGCAAGCCCAAATATGGATAGAGATGTCTTGATTGACACCATTGTAATGTTTGGGACAATAATTATAGAGGGGAGTATTAATTTCAACGGTGAAGCAAAGGATAATGATGAGGAAGTAAAAAAAAAAACGGAAGATGCAGACGAGAACATCCAGGTTATATATCAGTCGTCGTGAAGCCAGCCTCGAAAGAGCACCCCGGCAGTAAAATCATCTGCAAGCTCATCTCAACCAGTTGACGCACACCCCATGTGCGGCCATCCTACGGCGCTTACTCAATCGGGTTCAATGCGGCGTTAACACCAAGAGGAATACAAAGGTACAGCCTGGAGGGCGAAGCCTGGCGTGGGTCGTGCGTCGTCGGCGGTGGCCCTGCTGTGGGCATATTCGTCACTTGGGGCGATGCCTACGATGCCTTCTTTTCGGTGTACCTTGGAAGCTCCGCCCTGCCGATTGGGCGCTGCCGGTGTAAGCCCTGGCAGCAGCTAATGAAAACGGCGCTGAAAGTGGCTTCGGATCGCCCGCGATGCCCTATGTCATATTACCAGGGCACAATAAGCAAGGCGCAGCAGCGCACCCCCATGGCACGGGTGCTTCCCAAAAGGGTAATTTGCAGCGCTACCACCAAAATTCCAACTACTGTTGATCTCTCGAGGTTGCATCGCGGGCGGCAGGGGATGGTGGAACTAGCAATTGGTACCGACATGACGAAGAAAGCAAGTAAACGAGTGCCCGAATAAAGTTAGCTTCTGGATCCACGTCGTTTAAGAAGAATGTACAGGCTTGAAACCTAAGATGCGGCAATCCACAAACCTCCTGGGTTGAGCGGGCCTAGCCTACCAGTCAATGGCCTTCCTCAAGCAGCGACGCGCAACTTGTCTGCATAGATGTATTGAGATAAGAAGCAGAGATACGCATATATATTAAACTTTGTAAGAAGACACTATCTTTCCTGCATGATGGGTGCGAAGCTGACATTGCCTTGGAATAGCTCCGAGGACTTTCCAAGCACGGCCCTCAACGATAGATAATACTCAATGGCCAATTTGGTGAGTTTCGGTAACCGTTTTTAGATAGAAACACGACTTAAATACTTGCCTCGTTGTAGGTACCAAGCGTCAGACTGGCTGCTACATGCTGCGACTAGCTGCCTTCCAGAATCGGCTCGCATTAGCGTCTGCGATTTGGTGGCTTTTTGGCATCGACGCTATCTACAGTGGCTGCCACAGGCTATGACCCCACAGCCAAAAATACACCATGAGATCGCAACTGCATGGAAAGAAGTTGAGCTAGAATAAAGCTCACTTCTGCTATTGAATCGCAGATTCGCAGCTTAACAAGCGTCAAGGTGCAGCTCTTACAACGTTCGAGTCGATAAAGTAGCGTCATCCGGCCAGTTTTAAGCGTGCAATTGGCCTTGCCTCTTTGCTTGATCGCCTCCACGGTGTCACGGTGCCAAGAGTGGTTCGCCAGCAGGACCTTAATCTTCCAATGAAAAATACGATAGCGCAGCATGTGCAGTGCCAAGCTTGTTCACCAGCGCGTGGGGCCGGGGTTTCGGCCAGGGTCGTGACATGTCACAGTCTCGACACCTGCTAGAGCCATGTCATGCGGGAATAATGCTGGAGCGTTTGACGTGTGCGAGATGCGTCCAAACATGTGTCAGATTGTTATTTCCCGAAAGATGCAGCTAATATAAGCGAACTGGTGAATCTATTTAAAAATTCTGTCAAACAAGATGAGCTTCGAGGGCAATTACTTGTACAACTACGCCAGGGCAGGTAAGAAGTTCTTGTGAAAAACTAAAAAAATATCAGCGGCTGAAGAGTTCATGCTGTTTGGATAGTTGACGGGCCAGCTGGTTGGTTGCAGTCCTCTTTCTCAGCGGAACTCGCAAAGATAAGGCCCCATGGGCCCCATCCCGCTATGGCATGGAACGACAACTGACGCGGCCTAGAAATCTAAATCACTGGCATTGCCAATGATCAGCGCGCACGACATCAGGGTAGATAGCGTTTCGAAAAAATCTTCTCGCTGTATTTATGCAGCGTCGCAAGCGAAGACGGGCTGTAGCCAATCTGGCCCGACAGGCCCCGCGACAGCTTCTGAAGTCCAGCCCAATACGACGTGGAGATGCGGTTTGACAAGCTAGCCAGCGCTCTTGCAAATAAAGATTCGGGAGGAAATACCCTTACTTGAACCATACGTGGTGGGTCAGAAAAGAGCTTGAAGTATCTAAAATGGCACCTAAAAATAAACAATGTCTCCTCATATATAGTCGGTTGGTGTCGTCTGGTCCGAAGTTGAGGCCGTCCGAGCCATTCCTTATCCTCTTTTACTTACTCCTATGTTCTCCTATTCTTCCTGATAGAAGGTCCCAATCAATACTTTAGCCTCACAGAGCCAAAACTCATCATGCAAGAGGACAAGATGAAGCCTGAGCCAGTTGAGACCATTGTCTCTCGAGCAGCCTCGACAATCGATTCTCTCGAATCGGCTACAAAGCCGTACTCCATCTTTTCAACAGGCCAAAAGAAGCTTATTGTTCTATCAGTAGCTCTCACAGCCTTTATATCGACTGTTTCCGCGCAGATATACCTGCCCGCGATGAGCCCCATGGCCAGAGATCTTGACGTCTCGGACGAGTCCATCACTCTGACGATCACCACCTACATGATCTTCCAAGCCTTGGCACCCACGTTCATCACCTCGCTTGCGGACACGGGCGGCCGACGCCCAGCGTACCTGTTTTGCTTTGTCATTTACATCGCTTCATCGGTTGGCCTGGCTCTCGTCCCCAACTTTACCGGAGCTCTCGTGCTGCGCAGCTTTCAGTCGATCGGTTCTAGTAGTACAACGGTTTTATGCAACGCTGTCATCGCCGACATTATAACATCTGCCGAGCGTGGCCAGTACTTCGCGTACACGTTGATCCCCCAAGCGTTGGCGCCGTCAATCGGACCACTTCTCGGAGGTGTCCTTGCCCAGTACTTGGGCTGGCGATCCGTATTCTGGTTCCTGACGATCTATGCGTCTGTTATGAGCATCATTATTCTCAGCTCCTACCCAGAGACATGCAGAGAACTCGTTGGTGACGGTTCAATACTCCCTCCGAAGCCGTATTGGACACTCCGCCAGTACCTTAAGCATCGTTCAAAAGGGAATAAGACCCCAGCCACAAACCAAACAGATAAAACGATAACCGAAAAGCATACATCGTTGGGCAGAAGATGTTGCCGCCAAGTCTTTGCTGTTTTTCACCTCTTTTTTAAGAAGCAGCCTGCCATGCTGTTGTGGAGCAATGGTCTAAGCTACCTCAGCTTCTACTGCGTGCCTGCTGCGATGCCATTCCTCCTGCGCGATACGTATGGATTTTCCGAGACACAAGTTGGACTCATGTTCCTTCCCCTCGCAGGTGGCGTCTTGCTGATTGCTCTTTTATCTGGCAAAGTTTTTAGCTGGAACTACAAGCGCCACTGCCAGCGACTCGACATTCCGTTCGAACGGAGCAAGCAGTTTGACAGCTATCGATTCCCCATAGAGCGCGCCAGACTTGAAGTCGGTCTGCCCCTGGTACTTGTTGCTGGAGTGTGCACGATGGGCTGGGGTTGGGCCATGCATTTGTCAAGCCACATTGCTGTCATTGCGATCTTGAACTTCCTCGTAGGCGCAGGCATGGCTGGTAGCAACAGCTGTATCAACATGGTACTGATTGACACGAACCCGGGAAAGAGCGGTACTGCCATGGCTGCGAGCAACATTTCAAAGTGCCTGATTGGAGCAGGTGCTACGGCAGCGATTCTCCCCCTAATTAATGCGATCGGGGCTGGACCGGCATTTGCCATTGTGGGCTGCGCGTATCTGCTATGCTTTATACCGCTGTTGGTAATCGCACTGAAGGGTCTAAAATGGCGGCAGGCTGAGCTGGAAGGAGAAGAGCAGACATGAGCAAGTAGACTAATAATAAACATGTTAGATACAGAGGAATACTTTTGTGCAATGCCAGCAATCAGATTGCGCACTACATCTACATACATTATGACTGACGCTGATGCCGAAGACATGGGTATAACCGCCCTGCTGACAAGCTCTGGCAGGGTCTTCAGCCGTCGTTCAAGGGAGAACCGTAAGTTTCCGGGGGTATATCAGGTGAGCAGCTGGCCATTGAGATAAAGGTACTCTCTGATATTGCATTCCCATAACGCGGTACTTTGTCCTGACTAAGAGCTCCCTCATACCAGTGTGGTGACATCTCGTCGAAGTGCATGCCGGTCTCGAAAAATGCCATCACTGATGGTTCGCTTGATCGTATTCTTCAGCAAAGGGGGCGGAAAATCCAATCGGAGACTGCAAAGCTGAGATAGATCACTGCTTGCAGAAGGTGCGTGGAGGATAACCGCAGCCATCCCACGTGAGTGACAGAAGACCATCCACTCTTCCCTCCAGGACAGTAATTGTGATACAGTTTGGGTACTTCTGAGCGCACCAAGACTTGCATGCCCATTATCCACACGGAGCTATCATCGTCCCACTTGTTGGGCGGTGATCCATACAGCCGCCTTTAGTTTTCGCAGAGCTTAGAAGTTGGGCGGTAACTATCAATAGACGAATATGGGTTTCTTACCACGCTCTGCACCAGCTTGTGTGCCAATCTTCTTTCTTCTAGTAGGAGGCCTCGCTTTCGCCCGCACTATGACTGGGTGCATCGTTGTCACCAAAAACCACCATTTCTCTGGAATGACTTTTCTGCAGAAGCTCTTACGACATATATTCACATAATTCCTCTACAGTGACATATTGAATCTCGTCATGGGTGCATGTTCGAGGAGAAATGGATTAATGCCGGTGGCCGGGTTCCCCGCACCGCTGCCCGGCCGGGCTCCGATCACGTTGCGCTGGGCAGCGCCGGGCGCCAACTATTGGGTGCGACATACGTCTGCCACATTTGCACGCGTTAGTAAGAAAAATTGGCAATGGAAAGCTATGGGGTAGCATCACCTGCATCGGGCGCGCTCTGGACCAGTGTATTTTGAGAATAGCGCATGTTGGGGTAATGCAACCTTCTCCGCGCGAGCTGTCCAAGACAGTTTACGCTCATTATACGTGCTCGATGGTTTGCAATCAGTAATTGGCATCTGCCGTGTAATGCTTCCATTTTCACTTTTGCTTGCCGAAACGCTTCCATGAATGCTGGGCCAGAGCGCGAACAGCCAGCCGTCTCGGATCCTGTGACATCCTTGCAAGACAGCGACAAGGTGGCGTTGCCATGTGTGCATGAGTAGCTTCTATTTAAGGACTGATTGGCTTGGCTAGGATCTTTTGAGTGGCATGCGACGTGATGTGTTGGTAGGATTTGCCGTTGCAATTTATTTTAGCCAACGCTGCAACTATTCAATGGCCGGGCATGGTGATGTTTCAACCCCTCACGGTACGAAGCTACATGGTGTGGCCTGCTAGTTACATTGAAGCAAGCATTGCTTGTTGCACAGAACACTCAACAGCTTGTGTGATGCAGCGTGGGCGAAATCGGCGTAGATTCTAGAGGAAGATTCAGTATAGCGGTTGATTGAAGATCCTACAAGCACCAACGTCTACTTGGGAGCTCGCTCGCTCGCTGGAGCCCTTGACTACGTCGATTGATGAAGTCGCAGCATGTACTCATCATCACCTACCTCCATCCCATCTTGGCCAACCTAATTATAGCGGGCTTATTAGCGTGGTGGGTAAGGGCAGCTTGCTGCGGTGCTGCCACACGGCTGGAACATGGCTGCGCTAGGGCGCTGGATGCCGCGTTGCCGTTTGTCATAGGATGGTGCTCTTGACAAAGGCTTGGGAGGCTGCAGCCAGTCGCCTGGCTCGGAGCGAGGACGGGATCACCGGAGGTGGTGACCGTAGACGGCAGGTCATCGTAGCGGCGTCGCGTCCGAGCTTGCTGCGCTGTTCGATTTCCCCGCATACGGGCGCTACTGAAGGGGGAGGGTGGAAGAGAGGGAGCAATTCCTCCTGGTATATAATGCAAGACAGGCGCCGCTACCAGCTCGGACGCGGGTTGGTTTTGCTTGCTTGAGCTAGAATGACTCTGCAGTGGTCTGGCCCCTTACCAAGACCAAGACCGAGAGACCGCAGATAAAGACAAGGGCGGACCCCTTCCCCATCGACTAGGTTGATCTTCTGGGCCATAGAGGTGGAACGGAGCAGAAGAAAAAAATTGTCAAAGATAAGACGAGGAAAAAAAGAGTGCAAAGAGCAATAACGCCATCGAGAGTGGTTTGTCACGGTATCCGCAGCGGATCTTGACTGGCAAGGGTGACGAGCTTGATCACTGACGAGAAGGAAAAAAAAATTGGGAAAGAGGTCGAGGACGACAAGGGAGAGGAACCAATTGGGTGAGCTTTAGTGAGCCCTGACAAGTTTTCTTCTTTTTGCTACTCTTCCCTACGCGACGCCAGACCNGCGCGAGAGGCTTGTCCATTCAACACTAGACAAGCAGGGAAGAAAGTTTTTTTTTTTTTTTTGCTCTNACAAGAGGACGCCAGTAACCAAGAGTTTCGCCTGGACAATCAATCCGCGAATTGGGTTTCCTCCTTTGCGCGTTTCTCTCTTGCGACGCGCGCATTATCACCAACCCAGTCAAGGCCGCAACCGCAGCAGCAACAGCAGCAGCAGCCATGTTTCGCCGCAACAACGCGAGTGCCGCCGCGCAGGCTGCCAGASGTGGAACGGGGATCCCAGTTGATGTTGGCAAAGGAGACGTTGCGTTTCGTCTTGGGACGCGGGTTGGGGCTGTTCGGTTCGCTCATGATGATTGCTTGGGATTTCTTGGCAACAAGAAAGTGTGCCGCAAGACGTGGCGGTGGCCAAGAGACGCGAGTGGCCGGGTACAAGGCCGAGAACGTGTGGCTTGCAGATCGAGATCGCGGAAGCCTCACTTACTTCTGCGGCATGTGTTGGTGGGAAGATGCCCTATCAAAGCTGCGACGAGGGAAAAGAAGGTCAAAAGATGGGAAAGAAGGGAAGATTTCAAAAGTTTCCCTATTTTCCTCCACATTCCTGTTTTAACTAGGCGGAGCTGGAGGAGCCGAAAGGTTTGGCCCGTGGCCTTGGCTTGGAAACCGGGACACGAAAGCGCGACCCACCGTCGTTGACAGCTGCAGTGCCACCAAAAGCGGAGAGGACGGGAAACCTTTTTTTAAAAGTGGTCGTAAGCGAATGAATTGCCGACCAGTTGAATGAGAAACTCTATAGATGCCTACTTCTAGGCTCTCTGGAGGCTTTCTTGCTCGCCTTTATGTAGGTTCTGATTTGCAGGCGAGCGCGGGCATGGCGTCACGACAGCACACACACACACACACACACACACACACACCTTGGATTCAGCGTTACGATCGGCAACAGTNCTTTTGGCGACGACATCATCAGCGGCTGTGGTTAGCTCCGTATTAGCTCTGACTCGGGTGACGCACCTTTGCAGGGCTTTGCTTTTTCGTTGTCGCGCAGAAACGGACGGCCGGCGGCCATCATTTGGCTCTTATACAGGCTCGCAGCCTGGACATCATCATTCTCTCGTCATGAGACCCTGAAGGAGCGATTGCATCAGGGTATTTCTCCACAACTCTCCACACGATATCGTTGATTTTTTACAATTCTTGGTAGAAATTCTCCATTCTAAATCGAAATTCGATATTAAAGAGGCTGTAGCATCGCAATCAACTCGAAACTCGGGATACATCTCCCAGCCCGTCTTGGCAAACCGCCCCCAAAACTACTCATCAGGCTCGTCGATGGATGAGCCTGGCCTACCGGGGTCTCGTGATCGGGGCCTTGATGAGCGACAAGCCGCTGGTGTTATGCGCTAAAAAGACCGAAGCTATTGGATTCTCCATGTGGATCTCTGCTGCTCTCGGTAATCAGGCGGTGAATAACATCTCAGAAGGCTCAAAATGCCGTCTTGTGAGGGATTCTTTTTGGTCCTCGCTCTATCCGGAAATAATACGGGCGGTAAAAAGTTTTGTAGCGAATGCCGGCCTTGACGTCATCGAAACCACCGTAGCGCAATACGACGACACGTAAAACAGCACGATCAGAAATCCCATCAATTTGGTGTAGCAAATGCTATAAGAATCAAGACATTATTGCCTCGTAATTGTATATACCAGCCCCATTGCGCCCCGCAGTTTTCTTGACCTCGTCGCTGCCCGACAACGCACCGCCCTCATCCGATGCCGCGCCGCCGCTGGCAAACTTGAATTCCGGCAGCAGCTCCGCCTCCACCGTCCATTTCGTCCCCGTCTTCTCGCCGACCCTTTCCCACAGCGCCCTCCAGCTGTCCGCGTTGTGGCTAAAGTGCGTCATCTTCTTCTTCCCCTCCTCCTCCTCCTCGTCTCCCTTCGTCACTCTCC
>JANAKD010000911.1:0-11608 GCA_027627215.1 Lecanicillium saksenae | reverse complement strand
CATCCCATTTACGGTGCACAATTCGAGCTCGCCGTGACCAAGGATTCGATGCGCGACGTTTGCTGCGCTGGCAGTTGATGACGACCTGGGCCGGACGAGAGTCTGTTGGCGTGTGGGGCTCGTGCGATTGCGTCGCGGCCGTTTGACGAAGCTTTGCGCAAACTTTGAAGGCCATTTACTCGGTGAATTAATTGCTAACCATGGACACGTGCAGTTCCCCTGCGGTCGTGTTAAGCGCTTCTTGAAGCAGAACACCCAGAGCAAGATGCGTGTCGGAGCCAAGGCTGCCGTCTACGTTACTGCTGTTCTCGAGTACCTCACCGCTGAAGTTCTCGAGCTGGCTGGCGTACGTTTTCATCCCTTGTTTGCTGCTTTTTGCGCGCCGCCCCGCGCATCCGTTTGAATCCGTGCTGACCCTTCCGCAGAACGCCGCGAAGGACCTCAAGGTCAAGCGTATCACCCCCAGACACCTTCAGCTCGCCATTCGTGGCGACGAAGAGCTCGACACCCTGATCCGCGCCACGATTGCCTACGGTGGTGTGCTGCCTCACATCAACCGCGCGCTGCTGCTCAAGGTTGAACAGAAGAAGAAGAACAAGGCCATCGAGGCATAAGCGACTAGCGTGCGCTGCCTTGTTATACCCTGCTTTGTGTCAAACCTTTTCTTTGTCTGTTTAATCCTTTGATGTTGCTTTTTGGTTTTGGACTGCTGTGGAAACGGGAATTGCTGGGATGTGCTTGATTATTATATTTTTGGTCGACTTTTTTTTTCTTTTAGGGGTATCGGTTTTTTTTTTTTGGTTTCTGGAAAGAAAAATAAGGAAACAATTACAAAAAAAGGGATGGAAAGATGATAGGCGCTGGCGCAACCAGTTTGTGATGCCTAATGAGAACCGAAAAGAGATTCCAAAACAGGACAATACCACACTGATTATCCCCAACCCTCTTTTTTGATATCCCACGATATGAAAAGAAGTCAATTTTTACGTTGGTCAACCAAGATGGGTTATTTTATTAACTTTTGTATTCGTTGCTTGCTCTAAGGCTACATATAACTATGGTTACGTTTACTTCTTCACTCTTGATACGTGTTGGTCTGGTCTGTGAGAATGCTAATGCAGAGAAGAATGCACCATTGAAAAAAAAAAANCCATGACGTCCGGTAATCGTTGAGGAACGAATGAGACGAACTTACCTATAAACCTGAAAAGACCATGTCTTGTAATAGTTTGATCAACGAACTAATAAGACGACTTGCCTGTAAAACAGAAAAAAACGTGGAAAGGACGGGATGCTAATGAGTTGAGGCGAAAGAGAACGGAAACGTAAGAACGGCGAGAAAACGAGAAGACATTGGTGTGACAGCATTCAATCGTCGAAGCAATTATTGTTTCTCTTCGCTTTGTTCTTCTTCACCTTCTCCTCCCCATCGCTACAACTGCTGTAGCCGTCGCTCTCCAAGCGCCGAATCAAAATGCTGCTCTTTCCTTTGACCTCGCACACCCACGGCACCCAGCCCGTCAGCTCCTTGATCTTCTGAAGCTCAGTCTTTCCTTGACGCTCACCGTCGGGCCCTTCATATCGCTGCATCCGTGCCCCCGATGGTCTTCCGGGGAGAACCCGTCCATTATTGAAAGACGGGCCGGCGGTCGGGCCGCGCGCCANTCGAGGGCGGGCCCGGGGAGAAGGGGACCGAGTAGCAGGAGGAGGAGCTGCCAACAATAGGCGGAGGGACGGGGACGGTAGAATGGGCTGCACTGCGCACAGTCGAGGGGCGGCGTGAAGAGCTGGGAATAACAGGCGGAGGGGGGGCGGCGGCGGCTGAACGGCCGACACTGCCGGCTGTCGACGGGCAGCGTGAGGAACTGCCGGGAACAGGCGGAGTGACGGCGGGGTTCAAACGGCTTGGGCCGCGCGCGGCGGCCGTGTAGCGGAGCGAGAAGCTGCCGATATGAGGCGGACAGCTTGCGCCGCGCGCGCGCTCGCGGCGGTAGGCTGCCTGCTGTAGAGGTGCCCAGGTATGGTGGACTGGGTCTGAGTCAAACCGGGGAGCGAATCGGAGTGGCGCGCCCAAAAAGACTGGGACAGGGCAGGGAGGTTTCTGGCGAGACGGAGTGTAGCGTGGTGCTCAATGTCCTCGCCGTCACTTGTGGTGCTGCGGTGCTGCGGGTGTTGCTGCGTGCGTCGCCGGAATCGAAATAGAGGGGACTCGAGAGCCGAGGTTGCAGTGCTGTGCCTATGACGTGGTGGTGATGCTAGGTACAGGTACCTATGCACAAGGTAGGTAGGTTTGGTTTCGGTAAATGGTTCGTGCAACTGCAGGCTATGGGTTGGTTGAAATTGAGAAATTGTCAATCAAGAGATTACAAAAAAGCTGAGCAAAAAAAACATGGGCATCTTGTTCATTTTATTCACTGTCGCGTGTGTCCCTCAACTTAGTATGCTTTTACGTGAGAAGAGGGGACCTCTGACCTCTGGCCCCCTCCCCTCGTTGCCAACCCCGGACCAAGCAGATGAGAGAGCCACCCACGCGGCCGCATGATGGTGCCTATTTTTTCCCTGTATAATTAGCTATGGCTCGCAGCGTTATTACCCGGCCTGCAGACACTGAGATCCTGCTAGCCTCGCCTGGGCAGGACATCGGCCAGGCTCCGTGGGTCTGGTGTCGTGTTAGTGCGGTACGCGCAGCATCTCAGGGCCGCCATCTGCGGGCATCTGCGGGCATCTGCAGAGGGCTCGTCCACTGAGATGGCGTGCTGCAGCCTGCGGCAGCGCACTGTTGCGGTCCTCTGAGTAAGACGGTAGTAACCAGCGTGAGAATCTGACTACCACTGCCAAGACTCTGGCATTGGCAGGGATGGAGAAGCGTATTTGATAGTTTGTAGTTTAAATCAAAGAAAAAAAAACAGAAAGACAGGGTTGTCANTTTTGTCTCAAGTTGGCATTGTGAGACGGGGGCAAGCTGCAAGCTGGCAAGGAATAAGACGGCATGGAAACAATTGTTGCCCAAGTTTAACCCTGCTTAAAAGACAGACAGACAGACAGACAGACAGACGCAAAAAAGTATGGCATGCATCTTCTTAGCGTAGAGCTACATCTTCTTTGCCTAGATTGGTCCTGAGAGCCGCATCAGATCCCAATCAGTAGTGTGGTGTATTACTACCACTGCCACTCGTGCTGCGCCCATCTACCGTGGCAGCACAGTCAGCACGTAAAGATACGATGCACTGATAAAGTCAAATCGCATGCAGGTGGAAATGCCCATTTTGACATGCCTCGCAATTGCCTTGCCCGTCGGACGCCAGAGTGAGGAATCTATTGCTAATGGCCAATTTCCCGTAGGTCACTCGCTATCTCAGCCCATCTCGCAGAGCTTCGGCAAGAGCTGGAAAGTGACGGAGCAGAGCAGAGCTCGTTAGACCAAAGAGGTACCTATTACAAGACGTCGCTGAGCCGAGCTGTGCAATACCTTGTTTGCTGTCGGGCCCTCGGCATGGCCATTGTCGGGATTCCAGAATCCAATTTACAAGCAAGATATTTCCCGCCTGGCACGTCTTCTATCAACGCTCCCAGTCCCCTAGTGCAAAGCCACGCAGAGACTGCAGGCCCTCCCCTGCAGCGCAGACGGTTGCGTGCTCGCTAGAAAGACGCCATCAAGCCATGTACAGGGGCCTCAAGGTCTGAAGGGCTCGCCTCGCTGTCAAACCCGCTGCAGCCACTGAGACAGTTTGGTGGTTGTGTTTTCTGACAGGGTGCCTGGGGGTAGGGAGGGACGTCCAATCTAAACCGTTTCGACATGCATTCGACTTCAGGCGGTTAGCATCCTGAGCTGCTGTTGATATGCTGAAAGCTGCAAGAAATATCATAAAATCCGCCGAAATCGTAACAACACAAGCCTTTCCTCGTCGTATTTGTTCCCTCCAGCCTGCTCCCAGAGTAAACAACTTGCAATACCACCAAGACACGGTAACCTCACATGGCCCCACTTCCATCCACCTCCACCAATCACCTCCGTCCCGTTTGTCGTGCTTTGCATCGCCTCCATCTCGGTCGTCCGTCAGAATCTCGGCCATCTCGGCGCTGCTCGGACTCGTGAAATTCTGCCCGCCAGTTTGCCAATCCCTGTCTCGCCCGTCCTTTTGCTCGGTAGAGCTACGGGAAGGGGCTTCATCTCCATCCGCCCGCACCCGCGCAATGCCAACCTGTTGACCTGCTGGCTAGTGACCAAGACAGATTTCCCCAGCCCAGGCCAAAGAGGTGAATGCCACCATTGATCCGACTCTTGCCCACCCACCACTCCGCTTCAAGCTCGATGCCCAAGCAAGCACCAGCTCTCTACCAAGACTGCTAGCTCTCCTCCTCCTCCACAGCCGTTTGCTCTTTTCTCCCCGACTCTTCTTCTCCACGCTTGCCTCGACGCCTTCATCCACGCCACGAAAGCTCTCCCGCCCGGGATTAGCGGCCCTCTCTGCTCCACGGGCAGATGCAAAGGCCACTTTTCTCTTCCTTTCTGGCCTTGGAAGGAAGTGGCATAGCTTTTTTCCCACCAGCGGGCGGCGCGGGTGCTGCTGCTCCTGCAAGCCTGACAACGCTTTTTTTTAACCTGCATCTCACTCTGGCGGTGTGTCTCGCAAAACAACGAGGTTGGGCACTGACCGGGCAGCTTCGTTACGCGCCCCCCCCAGCCAGGCCCAGGGGTGCAGCGAACAGAGGGCCAGGGGAAGTGGGCTCGAAACTCTGATAGAACGCGTAGACGAATAGAAAAAAAAMCAGTAGCGACCCTTTTCTCTTTTGGCTATGGAATGGCTGAACGAGGAGTGGCAGCAAGAGGAGGACTACGACAACGACATGCACGCGGTAGAAGCCCTTCACCATAACCACCACTCGCCGCACCACCMSCACCACCACCCGCTGCAACCTGGAGCCACGGCGCTATTTGCTCGGCGGCTTCACACTGGATGGCCTGATTGGAAACAATTGCAGCCTGTACTGATTGTTGCTCTGCTAGTGCAGTGCCGCCAAGTTAGTACCTACTAGCTAAGGTAGTCCTTGGGTCAAGCGTCCTCGCCGCTCCAGCTCTCCTCTTCCCATTAAAGCTTCCCTCCCCCGCCACAAACCCTGCCTCGTCTGCTTCTCTCCACTTTCTTGCCGCCCGCTCATATCTCCCTCACCCATCTTCCATCTTCGTGCGTACGCCTTTCTTCGGCCGCCGTCCTATCCTTCTCTCATCGCTACCAAAATACACAAAAGCACTCATCCTTTTCCCTTCTTCACGACTTTTATGACCCATAGCACTTTTTCCTTGTCCTTTCCCCCGTACCACCTCACGCAGCGAGAGACGGCCGCTGTCTTTGTTTCTCCCCTCCTTCTGCTCCCCGCTGCTGCTCCCGCTACCAACCTCGTCTGTCCCACCACCGACTCGGCCTTGAATCTTGATCGGCTGCCAAAAATACGCAACCCAGCTCGTTCGACCCGCTAACAACCCTCGCCGTTTCGCCCAGATCCTGCCCTCGTCCTTCCCTGCCCAGACATTGCCGTCTTGGGAACCGCTTCTTCTGCTCTCGTCTAACCCGCCGTGTCGTCCTGAGCTCACCCTTCCGCAACACGGGAGACGCACCGGCTCGCCAAGCGACAGACCTTCTCCTGCCACCTGAATTATCTGCTTAGTTTGCCTATGCAGCTCTTCGCGCGCACCCAGACCGCCGTGGTTCCCCCTCCCAGTGTCTCCAATCTCGACGACCAGCTGGACAACTTCTTCAGCCCCAACTCGTTGGACACTTGCTCGGAACATTCCCCAGACATGGCCGATAGTCGCAGAGAATCTTTTGCTACAGGTCCCTCGCTCTTCTCCCCAAAGACGGAAGACTGGCAGTCTGTCGACATGCAGTCCATCCCCTCCAACAACCCCTATGCCGACCAGCAAGACGCTTCCAGCTACCTTCGCATGGACCAGGACAGCAACCACGGTTTCAGTGCCCCCTCGAACAGCTCTTGGGGCATGGCCGCCCAGACTTCGCTTCCCCAGTTCGACCCTGCAGTGGCCGCCGGCTTTGACGTCCCAGCCTCTGTCTACCAGAACGTTGCCCATGCGCCCATGCCCTTCCCCAGCATGTTTGGACCCATGCCCACTGAGCAGAAACAGGAGCAATCCTCCCCAAAGAACGAGTGGAATCCCACTTCTCAGTCCATGAACCAAACTCCCACCGCGGCAGTCGACGGCGACCAGCTTACCTCTTCAGGCGACCTCCGCCGCGATGGTGTTCGCAAGAGAAATGCGCGCTTTGAGATCCCCCCCGACCATAACCTCAACAACATTGACCAGCTTATTGCTGAATCTACCAATGAGATGGAGATCAAGGAGCTCAAGCAGCAGAAGCGTCTTCTTCGCAACCGCCAAGCAGCTCTGGATTCCAGACAGCGCAAGAAGCAGCACACCGAGAGGCTAGAGGATGAGAAGAAGCAATTCACGGCAACCATTGGAGAGCTCGACCATGAGCTCAGTAGGCTACGACTACAGCTGGAGGAATCTCGCCGCGACTGCCAGATGTACATGCAGTACTGCGAGAATCTTACCATGCAAAAGGATGAGATGATTCGCAACCACACCATCGAGTCTAGGGAGCTACGCAAGAAAGTCAGTGTGCTTACTGAGAACATTAATGCCTTAGAGAGCAACTCTGTGCCGACTCCCGGACCCAGTGGTACTTCTATCAATGGCCCCTTTGGGGAAGTTGATAGCATGTGCATGCCTGGTGGTTGGGACAATGCCAACTTCCTTCAGCAGTATGGCATGATGCACGAAGCTCCCAAGCACGCTGCGCAGCCATCTGCCACCAAGACCGCCGATGCCAGTTCTTCTGGAGAAGGCGAGAAGGCTGCTGCCCAAGGCGGTCTGCTATTCATGCTGTTCCTTGTCGGAGCCTTTGTCATGTCTAGCCGATCTCCTCCCGCCATCCCTCGCGTTTCTGAGGATGTTCGTTCGGCGTCTGCTGCACTTCTCGACAACGTCCTCAAGGAAGCCGGCATGCCGTCATCCACTGCTGGCGTCCAGCCTCTACCCTCGCAACCTGCTGCGGCTAACTGGGTTGACATGTCCACTAGCACTCCCATGACTGGTGTTTCGACAGATGGCGTGACCGCTCCCATGCTCGGTGAGCTTAATGATTTCATTCAACCGAGTCGCGAGCAGACCAACGAGCAAGCCTTTTCCATGTCTGCGGCACAATACAACGGTGTGAACGATCAAACTTTCATGCAGAACGGACCCCCGGACAGAATGGCCGAGCAGAGCCAAGGCCGCAAGAACTTGGCTGCAGCATTGGCCGAGATCCGCGCAACCAACAAGCAGTCTGGATCCGCAGACGTGTACACGCGGACGCTTCTCTGGGATCAAATCCCGCGGGACGTGGTGCGAGACTTCATTAAGATGTTTGCGGAGAACAACGCCGCACAGATTGACCCGCAGCAATGCAACGAAATCATGTCCTGATGACACTGTTTACAAAATCAATTTTCAACAATAAGAATGACGACACTCTCACGATAACGACTTTATTTTACGGCCTGTTTTTGGATACTTGTTTTGAACTTTTCTCTTCTTTTTTACTTCTCTTCTCAATAATGAGTTGTTTCATTTACGACCGTGGCTACCTTCTGCCGAGCAACCGCGGCGGTACATACGAGCGCTCTCGCGCAACCCAAATTCTCAGACTTGTTGCTCACGCAAGAGAAAAAACTTTCCACGAGTCTGCTTCTCTGGATATTTCACAATATTGGAGGCACTTTCATTTTTTTTTTTTTGACTGTTTTGTGACATTTTCTTTTCTGGTTTTCACTAGCAAGCGAATCAAGCGTGCATTTTGGTTATTGGAATTGGTTTCTTTTTGGTGGCTTTCTTGATTGGGAATATGGCCGTGCAAGCTGCGACGCCATTTTCGCATTTTTAGTTTCTGCCGACCCTTTGACTTTTCCTTGCGAGAATGGGCGGCAGCGTTTCCGGCCGCAACGCGCTGCGCAATGCTGCCGTGTTGTTGCCGGAGAGCATTGACTCGTCGCGTTTTTGCGGGAGCCAATGCAATGACAGAATGATATACGGACCAGCGATGGACAGATGGACTGATACGACTATAATGATCTTGAATTTTTTTATTGAATGATCTGCTCGCACTATTCACTTCATGGCTCCCACAGACCTCAGCAACATTGAAAACATGCCGCTGAGGCTCTATCGGGGCCATTTATGACGATTATGAATAATATTATTTAGCATTCAAATATAACGACTTGCATTTAAGCCACTATTTTGTTTCCTAGTTGATTGTGCGCCCTGTGTCCAGGTCCAATGGCAAATGTCTCAATTCCCATGCAGATGCGTGTGATGGGCAGCGGCGGTGAATGCGGTACAAATGGCAGAGGCCGCGGATACGGAAGAACGCCACTGTCTCAGGGAAAGTAAAACCGTTACTTTGAGCTTGGCGCAGAAAAATAAAAAGAACAAGAAGGAAACGGTGCGCGGTGTGTGGTTGACCAAATGTCTAAGACATTCTTTTGGTGGGAGTGTGAGACACGGACAAGGGCGCCGACGACGCCACAAGCTCGGTCCAGCCTCGTCGATTCGTCAAAGAAAAGAGAGGATGTAACCAGAGGTGTAAAGCGGCGGGGGGAAGGCTGGATGCTACCCATCCCTCTGTCTCCCCGTTTTGGGGCTGGACTAGACTGGGCTTGGGCTTGCGGACTCACAAGACCACATCACATTGGGTGGTGTGGTGGAATGATGTAACGCTGACCGGCGGGCGGACGCGATTTCTCGGTGGTGGTGGCGTCACCCTTTTTTTTTTCCTTTTTGAGTGTGGCTAAAACAGGAGCGGCCTAGCTGAGAACAATCCGTATATGAGAAAAATTACGTATGGCATTTTCTTTGGCGTTGTGTGCCGAAGTCGTCTTGCCTGTGATATCAGGCTGGATGTTTTGACCTTTAGGTGTAGTTATGTATAGCGATCGGGCATGACCGTCGCAGGGCTCATGATCGTCGAAAGTGGGCAGCTTTTTTTAATTTTTTTTTTCGATTATTAGGAATTTTATACGTGAAGAAAAATTATTCCTCACTCGTGCAAGCGAGCAGTTATGCCGGTTATAACAATGAGGGAAAAAAGCTCGGACAGCAACTATCTTTCATCCTTACGCATCCTCAAACGGGTCGCTTGCCATTCGCCAAGAGAGGACCGGCGTATAAAACCTAGAATTGTTTATTCAGGACCCCAAACATAATTTTTATGCCATCTAGTTTATGCACCCGAGATAGGTCGCCACCTTGCCGCCTCTCCTCGCTCGACTGAAGATGTGCGCGGGACCGGGCCGTTTTTTTCTCGCCTCCCCTTCTCCATGCATTAACCTCGTGTCGCTCGTTCGATAAAGTTTGTCCTGCTTTAAACAGGCAACAGGCAAGGTAGAGAGAGAGCGGCCAGGCGCTCAGGCCATATCAAAGCACCATAACAGCCTCGGACGGTATATGTGGATGTGGTCGCGACAATCGGCCGCGTCGGAGGCGAAAAAGGAAAACACAACTGGAAAAATTAAATTTGAAGCGATAATCATAATACAGAGTAATGTATGAATTTTTTTTGTTCGTTTATTCAAGCATATAGACATTTTTTGTTTCATGAATAAAAAAAAATACAAAAAAGGATAAAACGCTAATAAATGAATACCGTGCCTGTCTGTGTGACTGGTGGACAAGGCCAGGCCAGCCCGTCGAAACGAAACAAACAGAAAACGTTAAAAAAAGGAACACGATAACCACCTAAGAAAAAAGGCCGCGAATCTATGTGAAACAAGAAGCAAGAAAAGATCAACACAAACAATGCTTGCCGTTCATAGCGGCCGTTGCATTTGTTTTCAAACAGCTGGTATTCAGGGTTCACCTTGGATGCAGTCACCAGCTGAAGACCTAACCAAGGTCTGGACGGTTTCGGTCATACAGCAAAGCTGGAACTGCACTGTGAAACACAGCAGAAAAAATGACTGTCCATCCCTCAGTCACCGAGAATCGCCCGTCCTAGATTAGAGAACCCGGCTGTACTGCGTCCACGCCCTTCGGGGGTTTACTTCTTCTTCTTTTTGCCGTTGCCCCCGTCGGGGTCGTACTTTTCTTTCCAAATCCTGCAGTTTAGCACCCAGACTTGGTTAGCTCTTTGCCTTGTACTCGGAAAAAATAGATTGGGACGTAATGTGTTGTAGGATCAGTAGGTCGCGTATTGGGCATCAGCAGGAAGCATGCGGCGGACGCGGGGGAAGGCCGCAGGCGGCCGCATGGCCACATCATCAACGCCGCCGCCGCCGCTGCTGCCGCCCCAGAAAAATGAACGCAAGATGACTTTGGGGAAGCCGATGCTGGCTCTGACAACCCGACTAGCCCGCCGTCTCTGCTTGATGGAGAGGGCATGGGCAGGTTTTTGCCTCCAGCCAGTGCCAGGCGTCCACGACAGTCTGGCATGCAGTAGATCCAGAGACAGAACGCGGGGAAACAAGGACGAAAGAGGAAGGATATGATCTCACCATGAATTGCCTAGCGTCTTGTTGCCCGCATTCTCCGCCAAGCGGTAGTACCGAGCTGCTGCGAACTGTTGCATCGAATGGGTTAGCATTGCTGAACCTGTCTCTCTCGCGTGGCCACTAGGTGCCCGTGAGTGCGCTGGCGTGTTGGGCAACGAGGGTATCGCCGAGTGAGACCATGCAAGGCCGGCCTTGCCGTAGTCTGCTCGAGCGATTTGCCCAATATGCAGTAGAACGCGCGACGCGGGAGAGGGGATGCACAAAGGCAGACGGGGTGTGGGAACAGCAACAAGGGCATGTAGCTGCGTGGCTGCAGCTACGATGTGGCAAGTAACCGTATTTTCTTCTCACGTACCTTGTCCTTTTTGCAGCCAAAGCCCTCGAGGTAGCACCATGCGGCCTCGTTCATGGCGTCTGCGCAGTTTTGCTACGTTAGCAATTTCCATCCCCCGTCGCATGCAGAAGAGCTCACGACACTTCTGTCCGCTGTGGAGCGAGAGTGGCGAGGTTCGGCGAGTACGTACCAGTGTCACCGAGGTTGGCGGCGGTTTCGTAATACTGAACGCAGCGGGTCGTTAGAGACGTATTCTTGCGGTGCGTTGTACATTGCAGGCAACTCACTTGCTTGGCAGCGACGGGGTCCTTGGCGATGCCCCAGCCGTGGCGGAAGCAGTTGGCCAGCTCAAAGATGGCGAGGACCAGTTCACCCTTGGCGGCGCCGCCCTTTTTCATGCCTGCCTGAAGAGCCATCTCTTCGACGGCGGCAGCGTTGGATGCCGCGGCTGACAGGTACGTGACGGCTCGTTCTGTGTCTGGTGTGGTTCCCCATCCATGTCTATTGTTGGACATGTTAGTTTTACAATCTATTCCTCATCTCAAAAAGCACATGCCAACTGTAAAATGACTAAAACTTACCTTAGGGCCAACCCGAACAATACTTGACTGAGCGGATTATTCGCGCCCTGTTGGTCTGCCAAGCGGCCAAAAATGGCAGTCGATCTCTGCAGGTCGCCCTCCTCGTGCAGCCGAATGGCCTCCTGAATGTCTTCGTCAATTT
>JANAKD010000910.1:0-11615 GCA_027627215.1 Lecanicillium saksenae | reverse complement strand
GCTTGGGTGGTCTGGCGCCGCTGATTGGTCGCTGCATGTCTCTAGCACGGAGCACTAAGACATGGAGCCCCGCCGCCAGCTCAATCGTCGACTGTGCAGCTTCTCTGTGCCGGGCGCTGATCAAGTTGCCGGGAGGAGAAGAAAAAAGAGGTGGTTTTCTCCGCTCTTTTGCTCTATTTTGGGTGTGTGGTCAAGGCTAGTGCTTTTCAACCAAGTGAAAAGAAAAATATTGCAATGGGGCCTCTCCAGTCGTCACACATTTACACCAATAGCATCGCACCTGTGCCCTGCTACGGGATGATGTGCTAAGAAATGTGATACAGGCTGCTGTGGTCATTTGATTGACCCAAATGCAGCTGTCACCGCTTCAATGTGTTCCACGGTTCGTGGCTGACTTGGCTCAACAGTGAGCTTTGGTTTGTATGTCAGCCTCGAACATGACGAGTCAAAGTGGCCCGCAACCCATAAACGGCTTTAATAGCTCACGCCTGATCAATGCCGAACGTTGGAGATGCTGCACCAACAGTTGTAGTGAATCATGAATGATAAGCTTTACCAATGACTGCTCATTTCTTCACGCTTATGTAGTGATTATATTGGTCGGTTCCTTCTAGGTCCTGTGTTATAGATATCACGTGACTTCGCGATTCAGCGTGGTGGATGCGCGTTCGAGCGTCGCGCTACGCTCAATTCGAAATGGAGACTGGTCGACGAGGAAGCAAAGAACCAGAAATAACAGCATATTCGCACTGTCTCCAGCAGGTTCTACTCGGATTTACGCGCCTGTGCCAATGTTCCCTCGACCATGGCAGCAAACAATGACGAGCAAGATATCCTTGCTTCCCTAAACACAGCGCAACGGCGCGCTGTCACATCCCAAGCTGACACTGTTGCTATATTGGCAGGACCGGGCAGTGGCAAGACGCACACCTTGACCTCTCGCGTCGTATGGCTCATTCAAGAAGCGGGCATCAGGCCCTCGCAGATGATTGTCGCGACCTTTACGGTCAAGGCTGCCCGGGAGATGAGAGAGCGCATTGGCAAGAAGTTGGGCGATGAGATTCAGAAAAAGATTGTCCTCGGCACATTTCACTCTATTGCTCGGCGTTATCTCTCATATTACGGCAAACACATTGGTCTCGATAGCAAGTTTGGCATCGCCGACGACGCTGACTCCAAGGCCATTCTCCAACGACTCATTAAGCGTCTTGATCTCAAGCTCGAACCAGCCATGGCCAAAGGATGGATCAGCAAGAAGAAATCCAGAGGAAGCATGGATCCACCAGCACCGCGGAAAACTCACCCGAACGGAAAACCGATGGTCGAGAACCCAAATCTGCAAAGGTGCTTCGACGCGTACCAGGAACAGCTCGCCGCATCCAACTTGCTGGACTATGACGATTTGCTCGTCCGTTGCGTCGAATTGTTGCGCGCTTACCCACCATGCGTTTCGAATATTCAAGTTGTACTGGTCGACGAATACCAAGACACCAATGGAATCCAGTACGACCTCATGAAGCTATTTGCTCAGCAACGCCACCGCATAACAGTCGTTGGCGACCCGGATCAGAGCATTTATGGCTGGCGCTCGGCCGAGATTAGAAACCTCCACAGATTGCTCAGCGAATTCCCGGACACCGACGAAATCTCACTCGAGGAAAACTACCGTTCTTCGCAGTCGATTCTTAGCGTTTCCCTCAGCGTCATTCAGCAAGACTCAAATCGCTATGAAAAGGTCCTCTTACCTGTTCATAGCAAAGGCACAAAGCCAGTGCTCCGGCACCTTGAATCAGCCTTCGATGAAGGCGAGTGGATTGTTGGTGAGCTGGAGCGTGCCAGGCTTATGTCTGGTGGAATGCTCAAAGGCGAGGACTGCGCGATTCTGCTTCGCTCGGCATCCCTGTCCCGCCACGTGGAAGCCGCACTGGGTAAGAGAGGAGTACCTTACCGAATGATTGGTGGCCACAAATTCTACGAGAGAAAAGAGATCAAGATATTACTCGACTATCTCCGTGTCGTACATCAACCAAATAACAACGACGCACTAGCACGGATCATCAACATCCCCAAGCGCGGCGTTGGCGATGCTACCATCAAATCCCTACTGGAGCAAGCTGAAATAAAAAAANGAATCGCTCTGGCAAATTTTGGTGGGCCACTGTAACGGAACCCGCATTATTGGCAAATTGACCACGGCGCAAGGGAACAAAATCGGCGGCGAACTAATCAGAATCATTAAATCACTCCGAAAGCAAGTCAATGGCGTTAAAGAATGCCAACCCCAGCCCCTGGTTGAGGTAATCCAGAGGCTTATGACGATGCTCGACTACGAAAACTTCTTGAAGAAAGAATTCGGAGAAGATCACGAGGGTCGGTGGGCCAGTGTGCAGGAGTTTGTCAACCTGGCCACAGATTTCATGATGGATCATAGCGAATTTGACGAGGATGCCCTTCCCGAGGTTGAGGAGGCGGAGCAACAAAAAGAGGACACTTTGCTTGGCCGCTTCTTGGCTAACATCGCGCTAGCTGCCGATGCACAAAAAGACAAAGACACCGGTGATACCTCTGCTGTTGTGACAATATCTACCATTCATGCCGCCAAAGGTCTCGAGTGGCCGATTGTGTTTATCCCGTGTGTCTACGACGGCTCCATTCCGCATTCCCGATCTGAAGACTCCGACGAAGAACGCAGGCTGCTCTACGTTGCTATGACGCGCGCGAAAGCTTTGCTCTATCTCAGTTGTCCCACGAAAACAACCTGGGGCAATGCCGATGCGGTTCTGTCATGTTTTATTTCCGACTTTGCAGATTCTGCCTTTGCTGAGCAAGGACCTTCATTTGATAGAAGCGTTATTGAAGCCATGGCCAAGATACTTCGCCGCGAACCCCCTTCAGAGAAGTCGGTATTTGAAAAGCTGCCGCCCATGTTTTCCACAGAGGATGACTTATTCCCAACCGACCCTTCCGGTACTCGAAAGAACAAGCGCGGCAACGGTAGTAGTCAGTTCGATACCAGCATGCCCGGGATCAACAAACGGCAGCGTGTTGGCGGCTTTGGCGGTGCTTCCGAGATTGATTGGAAGCCCGGCTACGCAACAACTATGCAACAGTCATCCAACTTTACCATGGCAAATCTCCCTGGCTTCATGACGGCCAGCGATCGTCAAAACATGGTGGCCGCCGAAGCAGCGCAGAAGCAGGCAGCGGAGAAAAACGCAAAGAAGACTGGCGCAAAACGAAAACACGACCAGCATTCACTACTCGGCTACATAAAGTCAGAGCCCGGGAAACCAGCCACCGTTCCACCAGTGGTCAAATCTTCCATCCCCTCCTCTTGGTCCAGCTTCCCTGNCAAGAAAGCACCTCCTGCCATTGACCCGAGTTTTGCGCAACATAGTATTTCGCATCGATCACAATGGCGGGCACCAGGTGCGACGCCAGAACTGCAGACCAACCGCAACCCATATTGCATGTTTTCGAGCTCGCCTACGCGACGGATTTCGCCAGAACCAGCGGCGAAACAGCAACCACCGAAAGAGGCAGCTCCGGCAAAGCAAACTGCATTCAGCAGGCCGGTATCCATTATGCATAGCACGACATTTGAGTCGGGCAAGATTGGTGGCGTGCGACGGCCGGCGGGGATGGGGGCACCGCCGTCGATAGAGCGGGTGCGGAAGCCGTTTAAACCATTGACCTTGAATCGGCCACCCAACGGAGGTCGCTAAACTCTTACAAGGCTGGCGTTTTGTTATTTTGTATGACTTTCGATGTAATATAGAAATGATTGGTGGATACGGTATATAGCCATGGGTACGGGCAGTTGCCAGCCATGGATGGAGCTGCAACTGATTGCACTTGGCGCAAATTAACTACATTGAGATAAGAATTGCGCGGTTTTGCGGTATCTGCACGGTGAACTACAGCTCTTGTCGTCTGAAAATGCCCCTCATTTTAATTACATCCTTGCATTAACTACCCAATTCGCGGGGTTCGGGGATATCAAACTAGCCGCAGGAGACGGCAGGTTTCTGGGGAAAGGCGAGATGGCCCGGCCAAGTCGGCGCGGCGATGGAAGACTGCATGCATTAAGGGCAGAAGCTAGCATGGGTTTATTGGTGGCAATAACAGGTCGTTATAGGCCGGGGTTGCTTTTAGTACAAAGCAAAATACGCGTAACGTTGAATCGAGGCTATTACCACCATTGGAGGAGCTGTGCATCTTCAAGGCGCATATGTCGCAATCGCCGGAAAGGAAGATTTACCGTGAAGATGAATCAATTTCTTCCGTTTGCATCTGATCGGCCAATATTTAAAGCAGTATTTTATTTACAAGGGCAACACACTTCATCGATTGAGGATAACACAGAAGCTATATTACCAGCAGTGTATAAGGCGCCGACCCACTGTAAGCACATCCCCCGCGGTGGCTGTCAGTGCCGGCAGCAGGCAGCAAACACCGCTAACCCAAACGGGTGGCCTATCCGAACCCAGCAGAAAAAGGTGCGGAGGAGGCGCTGTGATGGAAGGTACCTATCTCCTGACGGCAGTGGCGCAGAACGTATTTATGCGCATGTCTCAAGTGGTCTTTATCTCTTTCTGCGACAAGAAGAGGAAGAGGAAGAAAAGAAAAGAAAATCCCTGTCGCAACAAGCCTAGCAGCGTAAAAGTTTTGTTCGTGTAATTAAGCCGAGTGGCAGTCCGGGGCGATCGGGACCGCTACTTTTGGACAACCTATTTACAGAAGTTCTCTCTCTCTCTGGGTGGATCAGCGGACCGCTGCCTGGGGCGGCCCTGTATCGTTGCAGCGGTCCACCTGCGCGGGTCACCAGCACACATTGTCAAGTCACGCTCGTTGCCGGTACGCTCCAGTCCGCTATTCAGGCACTGCGAAGAAGGTTTTCTATAGAGGCACGCGACCAAAAGTCTGGAGGCGGCAGCGAGATCTGTGTGAGTGGGAAACAAGCTGAAGAGACGTCGGTTTCCAAGGTCCAAAAGCATCATTGTTTGCCATGATCGCCCGCTAGCAGAGACACCAGCTGAGGAGGAAGGCAAGCAAACAGCGAACGTCGCGAGACAGGCAAGACCTTACGACAAATCCACGATTCACCATTCGCTCTCGCCATCGCACGCCCGCTAGCAGGTACCTGGGGCCAGGGTTCATCAAAGCGTCGCCGGCGAGAGCTGCCTACGTAGCGTTCAGGTACCGTCACTGGTCCGCCGCCGCATCATTAGCTCGACGCCATGGCTTGTTGCTTCTGGCCTCTCTGCTGGACCAGCTCTTCAGCGGCCCAGGTCCAAATCAGACGAGCCAGCCAACCAGCCACAGCACACGACGAAATGGGCGAGATCTCCGTCAAGGCCCCCTCCCACCAGCATCCACTCGGGTGCAACTCTAGGCCTGTGGGGGTCTTCGGGTCTTGCTGCGCCTGGAGCTGTTCATTGGTGATCGGGGCATGACAAGGACTTTTTTACGTTCTTTCCAGTTAGTTACTTTCTCCTTTTTTTGCGAGTGTACGCCGGTTGGAGAAGAAAATGACGTGCAGCTCTTCTTTTCGGTGCTGCTGCGAGACATTCCCGCTTCGTGTTACCAATGCAGGCGCGCTCTTTTGCGTTTGTCACCCCCGAAAATGTTGAAACAGCATATTGATACGAGGACCGCGTGGAGGAAAACCTTGAACTTGCGCGCCTTCAACAAGAACAACAAAAAATCCCACCACCGGAGCTGTCGCTGCATGGTTCGCGTCAACCAGCAGCTAATGTACCCTCGCCTGCAGATGGCTTCCCTGACGAGTTGCCACGAAAGGCTCGAGCTCCGGCACCAAAAGCTCGGGGGCTGCATCCAACCAGCCAGTCGAATGTCGTAGCGTCACGAGGGGCACCAAACCAGCTGGTGCCGTTTGATCCAGATCCGCCACTCTTAGCGGCAATGCTACCTTTGCCGTGTCTGGCAGAGGCCACCAGACCTGCTCCGCAGTACCCCCGAACCTAGACAGGCCCTGTTTCTTTATTAGTTTACTTGCTAAGAAGGAGGAGTAGAGAGAGAGAAAAAAAGTACAATAAGTACTGAGCTCCGTCTTCTTCTCTTTTGCTGTAATGGTGTTTTGTTTGAAACGCTTTACTGCTGCCATTACTACGTTGCTGGTTCCCTTCAACTAAGACCACAACGGACCGCAACCATGGGCGTGCCGGAAGCTCCGCGAAAGGCTCCGGCCTCTGGTTTCAAGACTCTCATCACCTTCTTCTCCCTCGTCTCCCTCTTCATCTTTGGTGCCTACGCTCTGGGCACCCCCGCCGACGGCCATGACCGACGTGCCTACAGCTTCGCCAAGGAGCACTTTAGCCACCGCACCTCGGGCTCGTCCTCGTCCTCGGCTGCTGCCCGCGGCGACAAGTACCTGATTGGCGTGGGCAAGGCCGACATCACCGGTCCCGTCGTCGAGATCAACTTTGCCGGCTACGCCAACCTCGACCAAAAGGGCACCGGTCTACGCCAGCGTCTCTTCAGCCGCGCCTTCATCATCGGCGACAAGAGCAACCCCAACGACCGCTTCGTCTACATCGTCATTGACGCCCAGTCCGGCGATACCGCCGTCCGCTACGGCGTCCTCGACGGCGTNGCCGCCCTCGGCAAGGACTACGCTGTCTACGGCCAGCAAAACATTGCTCTGACCGGCACGCACAGCCACTCCGGCCCCGGTGCCTGGTTCAACTATCTCCTGCCCCAGATCACTTCTCTCGGCTTCGACAAGCAGAGCTACCAGGCCATCGTTGACGGTGTTGTCCTTTCCATCAAGCGTGCTCACGAGAACTTGCAAGAAGTGAGTCCGCATACCCTTTGAAATCTCGTTTCCAATTCCTTTACTGACTGACCAAATTCAGGGCTACATTGACGTTGGCACAACCAAGGTCTCCGACGGTGCCATTAACCGCTCGCGCTGGGCCTACCTGAACAACCCCGAAGAGGAGCGCGCCCGTTATGATGCCGAGACTGACACCACCCTCACCCTCGCTCGCTTCCAGAGAGCCTCTGACGGCAAGAACATTGGCGTCCTGTCCTGGTTCCCCGTCCATGGCACTTCCATGCTCGGCAACAACACCAGCAACCAGCTCCAGCCACGGGTTTGCTGATCCGATCGTCCGCTACGCATTGTCCGCTTCGGCCGCCATCTGCGCACCAAGTGGGATCACGTTGCATCCAAAAAAGGCTGGTGGCCAACCGGCAGTTGTCCCTAATTGACCAAAATTGAATAGTATGCCCATCATGTAGTACTGGCACTCGTTTTTCTTTTCTATTCGCATCTGTGCCCAGAGGTTGGATTGCCCCTTGATACTGCCATCCAGGGATCGTGCCGAGGTTTTTCTACGCCTCTTCGTCTTCACCTCCAGTGGCCATGCATAACCTGCTGCGGCGGGAAGCACTGCAGGGCGGCCGAACTCTACGATGAACATGAGAGTAGGATTGCAGGACGGGAGACACTTCGCTCCGAGACATAATTCCTGTATTTTGCCGCTGCTGCTTATGACAGCTGCGGGATATGGGGACGACGCCGTACAACTCGGGCTGTACACCATCCGACGGCGCGGGCAGTCTCCCACCCGAACCCCAAACGAGCATTATTTCGTCGATTATCAGTTTTTCTCGCTCTTGCCGATTTTCCTAAGCTGCAGCCCACCATCCCGCAAGAAAAAGCGGCTGCAGCTGCAATGACAGCCGGTCTGGTGCTTAGTGTAAGCGGACAGCTGGGATAACCAAGCTCTCTATTATGCACACAGTACAGCGCCATGTCGGCCAATTGTGCTACATCAATTTCCATTATTCGAGGTTGGTAAGAAACAACGGGACCATGCTTGTCTCTCGCTTTCCTGCATCGTTCATTCTACCGCTCAAGGTTCTCACCTACAACTCGNCAGTCTCAGACACGCTGCCCTGACACAACACGCATGTACCCACCACCTTTCCTGTCAGCCGTCTCATTCGGCAAGGCCACCAAGAGAAGATGAGCTTTTCATTCATAACATGCATGCTACAGAAAACTGGGCAAGTAAAGAAGTGACCAAGCAGGCAAAAATTAGTGCCCCGAAAGAGTAAGTACTGAACAAGCGAAGCCAGCCGGATTATGCGGTCCGGTTCCACCAAAAGCCAGCCGCCACTGGCAACCCAGCAAAGCCGGATAAGCGTGAATACGAGGAACGTTTTCGCCAGCGTTCAGAGTCTCACCATCATTCACCGTATGGAAAGATGTTTTGTACCCAGTTGAAGTGTCTTTTGATCCCGTCAGCTCCAATTTTTCTAGTCCATTCTTATTTTAGAAAAAAAACTTATTCTTCCGGCTTTTGGTAGAGATCCATGACAGACGGCCCTGCACCAGCCCTCTTGGAATTCAGAAGAGCTCTGTTGCCCACCGTAGAGTTGTAGTGCGTCCCTCTGGCGCTTTGTGGATCATTGGTCGAGTGGCGGCTCAGCTCCTGCACGCAGAAATGCAGTCCGTAGGCAAGCTCTCTCGCAAGACGCCTCAAAATTTGTATCTGCCGCCATTGGGAGGCTGTTGGGCCCAAAAAAAAAACTCTCCGAAAGCCTCATTGTACGTCATCGCATCGCGACATTTCGCCCCGAATCCCTCCTCCGCCTTGTATCCAATTACATACACATCACGAGGCCGTCTCTTTTAGAAAGTCTGTTTTTGGGAGCAAGATGGATCAAATAGTATTCTTTTATAGTCTAGCGCAGTCGTAGCTCACGTCTCTACTGTGCATCAGTTCATTGGTCTTGCCAATGCCGTGCCGGCTGTATATGTAAGATCCCGCCGAGCAATCCAACACTTGATTTTTATGTCGCTTGTGGGAGGGCTGTACTCCGAGCTAGCTGAAGCTCTTGGATGCTGCGCCACGCCGCGGCCTGTCGGGCAATGATGGACTGTGCTTGGTGAGCGGTCCTGCCGGCGGGCGTGGCATTCAAGCCGGGAGCGAGCATCGATGCGTGCGCAGCATCTGAATGGTTGATGGGTATCTATAATAGCACTTATATCTTCACCTCTTGAGGCGCTTGCTGGAGCGGGTAGCACGAGCAGGCGGCGCAGGCTCAGGCTCAGGCGTGGGCTCTTTCTCAACCTCTTCCTCAGCCTCAGCTTCAGCTTCCTCCTCACTCTCGTCACTACCAGCGCCGGTGGTGGCACCGAAGGATGCCTTGCGAGAAGGGCCATCAGTGTCGCTGCCAAAGCCCTCAAAGGACTCATCCTCATCCTCATCCTCTTCGGCATCGCTGCCCTCCTTCTTGCTCTCCTCCTGGAGCTGAGCCTCGGCAGCGTCGTCAAAGGCCTCGGTCTGAGTGCGCTTCTTGGGCATCTCGCCGAGACGACCCTGACGACCGGCTCTGGTCTCACCATCCTCCTCTCCGGTGAAAGGAGGGGGGGTGAACCAGGGGATGTTACCACGCATGAAGTCGTTGAGCATCATCTTGGCGACACCGTCCAGATCAGGCTCACCACCCTTCAGGAGACGGCCACCCTTGCGAGCCAGTAGCTCGAGGAGCTCGGTAGCATTGGTCCAGTTGGTAAGCTCATACGTCTTTTCCATGTGGCGGCGCTTGACCTTCTTCAAGAGGGCAGGGATATACTGTTCAGGGTTGTCAACCTTTTCAACACGGACGACACCGCGAAGAACAAGGTCGGTCGGAGTATCTTGGTTGGTGGGAGGGACAACACCAGGGCAGTCGATGAGGTAGATGCGCTTCATCAGGGTAACATACTGCCAGACCTTGGTCTCACCAGGAATGGGCGCAACAGTGCAGACCTTCTTCTTCAACAAAGTGTTGATGATGGAAGACTTGCCAGTGTTGGGACCACCAATAAGACCAACAGAAATCTGCTTTCTGTCCGAGTGGAGGACGGAGAACTGACGGAGGAGCTGAATCAGGGAACCCTTGCCAAAAGAGTTGTTGATGTTGGCATGGAAAGCCAGGGTGGGGTATTCCTTGCCCAGATGTCTAACCCAAGCAGCCTGTAGAGAGTTAGCAATGAACTCATAAAACGTCTACAAAACAAGTATTCATCAATGATAAAAATGTGTGGGTCATAACTACGAAGAGTCCTGTAAACTCGTCCTAAAGCGGACATAGGAGCCTTCAACTCAATTCGACCCAATACCTTCTCATGATAGGTCACCAGAACGGCTTCCAATCTAGCCAAACAGCAAAACGCTGCCGACCGTCGAGCATGGTGGTTGATCTCCCAATGTTGTAACAGACAAACCTCCGTAAGAAAAATCGAGAAGGGGTCCTGACAGGATTCATTGGGGGCCTTGCGGCCAGGAACATGCAATGCAGTAGAAATAGAAAGAATCAAACTTACACAAACGCCCGTAGGAACAAGATCGCACTTGTTGAGGACGAAGATGAGATGCTTGTGAGGAGCCTCCTCGCGCAGGTACTTTTCAACACTGCGGCATCGGGTGCCGATGGGGTCGCGGGCGTCGAGAACGTGGATGACAACGTCCGAGGAGTCGATAACCTTGTACAGCTCGTTCCAAATACGCTTACTCTGACCCTTGTCGAAGACGGGCTCGATAGCCATGGCAAAGGAGCCGTCCTCCTCGGCGTTGCCAGACTCGCCGCTCAGCAGCTTGGCCTGCTCGAGACGCTCCTCATAGGTGTCCATGCTCTTCTCGGTGCCCTCGGCAAGGTCGTCCAGGTTGGCAACGTCGAGCTTGACGCGCTTGCGCTGGGACTTGGGACCAAAGACGTCGGAGAAGGGAGCCGTCTCCAGGGTCATCTTGGCCTTGTGTTGCTTCAGGCCGTTGGTGGTGTCCTTGCCGTCGCGGATCAGCGACATGGGCAGCTTGTTGGACTTGAGGAGGACCGAGTACGGGTCCTTGGCCTTCTCCTCCATGGCCTCGCGGAAGGCCGTGAGGGTATCCTGGGACACCACGCGGGTGTTGGAAAACCACTTGCGGTTCGGCTCGATAACGGCGGTAGGGACATCGCGGCTCTGCCAGGTGGCAGCCTTTGTGATTTCACCCTTGGCATTGCGCTGCGCCTTGCCCTCCTTGTACATGTTCAGGTGCTTGACCCTCTTCGCATCGCTATAAGGGCCATGTTAGCATTTGGATATACCGCAAAAAGTTTTCTACATGGGAAAGCCGTACCGATAGAAGTTTTCACCCTTGGTGCGGACGTTGGCCATGCCATCGCCCGTCTTACCCTGGCGAACACGCCGGGTAGCCTCTTTCTTCCCGGTACCCATCTTGATTCAAGCAGGCCGGAGGATGGGAAACAAGAAAAAAACGGTTTGAAGAAGAGTGAGAGGAGAAGAGAAAAAAGGCTACAGCAATTCTGCCCAGAACTTTTTTTTCCATGGTACATTATTGGACCCCACTTCTTTTTTTTTTTCTGCAGGCGGTGTGTGGGGTGGCTGGTGTTTTGTTAGCGGCCAGACCAGGGGGAAGCAGCTTAGAGCGGCACCACAGTTAATCCGCTGGCAAGTTGCTGCGCTCTGGCCTGGGGCCAATTTTCAAGGTGCACCCAAAAAGTCGTCTCGTGAGCTCTCTCCCCATCGAACTTCTCGACGAGCCCAATTCAACACACATACAGACACAATGTCGCTCCAATCGACATGGTCTTGC
>JANAKD010000091.1:0-40303 GCA_027627215.1 Lecanicillium saksenae | reverse complement strand
ATCACGTCAATGCGTGCCGTCGTCTCGTCGGCGTCGAGAGCCCGCCGCAGCGCGGCCACGTTGCCTAGCGCCAGTGGGTGCAGCGGCGGGCCAGCCATGCCGCCCTCGCCGAACCCGGGTAGGGCCGGCGGCGGCGGTGCAACACCGTTGGCGTCGTCGAGCACGAGGCACGACCCGAGTGTGTTGGTCGCCGTCACGAAGCTCACTTTGCCCGCCCCGGCGCCTGTCCGCAGTGCGAGGGCGAGCGCCCGGAACTGGCCCTCGTACGTGTAAGGCGGCGTTTTGACTGCCCACGGGGATGATACTGCCGCTGCCTACATCTTCGTCTGTATCAGAGGGCAGCGCCGCCAGGTACTCTTCCAGCCGTCGCATGTCGTATGCTGGTGGCGGCGCGTTCGTAATGTTAGGGCAGCTTAGGTTAATCTCCACAGCCAGCGGAAAGTGAATCGCGCCTTCGCGCCGGCGCCGCACAATCATGTCGTAGCAGCCACGCACCTCGTCCGGTGACCCCGTCACGCTCACAATGACCGTCTTTTTGACGTGCGGCATCTCGCAGGACAGCGATGCGAGGATGTCAAGGTACGTGCTGAGGGGAAATGGGCTGTATCCGAGGGAGTTGAGGCTCGCCGTCGCCAGGTCGTCCGTCGTCGTCGTGCCAGCCCAGAACTCTGCAGGGACGGGTCCGTCGGCCGAGCCCCTGGAGTGCACCCGCCCACTGCCCACGTCGAAAAAGACGTAGCGATGCTGGGCCGGCTGGTGATTGAAGCCTTTCGTGGGCAGGACCGAGGTGCGTACGGTAATGGCACCCGTTGACGGGCTGTGTAACAGGGCGCGCAGGTCCTCCGATGTCGTCGCCCACGGGCAGGCTGAATTAAGCAGTGGTGGATGGAACGAAATCCTGGGCGGCGGCATTTTTTTCTCTTTTTTTTCAGAAAACCATACCACGCATGGAGGGGCTTGATGTACAGGTAGGGAGGCTAAAAGACCGTGTGCACGTTGGCATTCAGCGGTTAGCAGTAAATGAAGCTGTTGTTTTTACAGTGTCGAGAAGTGGGTGGCTGGCGTTTGTACGGATGTGCAGTATAAAACATCACGCATGCGGGGTCGTGCATAAGTAACAACCAGTCCCCCTCCCGCTTAATTACTTTCCAAGAAACATTGCAATTGTCGAATTTATCAAAATGAGTGATACAGAAGTAAATAAAACCTGTCAGTCAACCAGTCGCGAGTATGAACAAAGCCGGTTTAGCGTGCCACATCACGTCCTTCGATCCGAGCAAGTCTACGGTACGGGATTCCAGAGCCCAGGCGGCTTGACTACCTTTCAGCAAGTGTTGCTCCCCGAACTACCGCTTGAAATGGGACAGTTGATCCTGGATGTCGGATGTGGCCTTGGCGGCGCCGCATTTTACCTGACCAAGGCGTACGCCGTCAACGTGGTCGGCTTGGACCTCTCCGACACGATGCTCTCCATCGCGGAAGAGCGCCAGAGACAGTGGGATTCCTCGGGGCGCATCAAGTTTGTCCGCGGCACGGTGTTCTCGCCAGAACTGCAGCCTGGATCCTTTGATGCCGTGTACAGCCAGGACACGTTCATGTACGTAGCGGACAAGCCGGCATCACTCGCTCGACTGGCTCAGCTTTTGAAGCCGGGTGGCAAGCTCGTCATCAGCGACTTCTGTAGGGGCCAGACTACGCCGCTACTAGAAGACTACGTGAATATTTCGGGTTTAGATCTTGTTACCGTTCCGGCGTATGCGGTCATGATGGAAGCAGCAGGGTTTACAGATGTGATTGCGCGAGATATCAGCGCGGACACGGCAAAGAGATTGCGCCATGATTTGGATAATTATTTACGACTAGTGAGTAGCAAGACTGACGTGTTGGAGTCTGATAAGGAGCATCTCGTGGCTCGCTGGAACCATAAAATTGGATTGTTGGAGACATTGACACTCGCCCAAGGCTTGCTCTGCGCTAGCACCACTAGCTTAGAAGAAGGATTCTAATAAGAAGCGCTAAAAACAAGAAGCCATTCACTTGATGATATCTTACAAACCCCCGATGGCCAAGATTACAAAAGTCTACTTAAGTTACGGGTAAATTGGAAATGCCCTTAGCCACCGAGCCCGAAGTTTCCGGGAATCGATGGAATAAAATCAGTAAAGCGCATTAATAGATTGACAATATTTACAAGCGAGCCTAGGCAGATCCTAACAGCAGGTGCCTTGTGCGTCGTCTGAATGATTGATGGAGCATCTTGGTCTCATGCTTAGGATTTTTGACGGTGAGACTATCAATTGGCAAGCGAAGAGGGTAATCGAGCTAGCTCCTGCAAGGCAAGCTTGGGAGGGTCAAGCGTGCCAGCATTTCAAGTATTGTTCAATTGCCTGTTTTTACTTGGAGCTGGGACGGCTTTTCACAGCTTGCGGTCTGCCGGTTCTCATCATATGAAAGCACTTCGTGTTTTCAGTCTAGTGGTTTGAGGTGCGACTACATTGGGCAGGTTTCAGGATACTCTGTCGTGACTTTGGAGTGTCTCGTAAGGCGACGTGGGCGGCAACCTACCGTGGGAGCAAGCACGGTGCTGTTCGACAGCTGCACCCTCCCAAAGCCGTTTCCCGTTCAAAGGCAAATAGAGTGGAGGAATACGAAACCGCGCTGTAAGTTTGCTCCTTACTCAGGTGCTGGCAGGCGAAAAGAAAAGCTACCAATACGTAGGTACCCCTTCGCAGGCCACTGAAATCGCAGGAGAGCCATGGCGGGAGGAGCATGAGACGAGCTAGCGTGGGCCATTCAATTGGTACAACAGTGCGGCGACGGCGAGTTGCATTGCTGAGGAGCCTGTTTTTTTGTACCAGTAGGAGCCGTGGCAGCAACCTTGGTGCTCGGTCGCAGGGTTCCATCCAGCTTGGCCACCCCAGGCCGCCCACCGGAGCTTGCAACTGGTTCCCGGCCAATAGTGCAGCGGTGGAAATTGGCCACCCAAAAGCGGAAAACCTGCACGCTTCTGCCCAGCGGGAGCTGCTTGCGGCCAGTTGTCACCCAGTGTGTGAGGAGCTGCGTTTCTCTGTCGGCAGACTGTCTCACCAGCTTGCGATGGTTGTTTTGCCTCAATGACGTTGTCGGCAAGGCCCGTCGACAATAGCGCCTAGTTCCCTTGCAACCGTTGCGGTCGGAATATGCAGACAATTCCAGCATGTACGGTATCCATGTATACGGGTACTCTTGCAGAAAGCACCTCCGTACCCTTGCCAGAGACATCCCGATGCGCTGCAGGCAACCTTTTTTTTTCTCTCTTCTGCTTCGCCTTTGGCTGGTCGGCCCCTCCTCTTGGGGCCAGTTGAGTGGCTCTACGGCTGCATTCCCCACTTGACCGCTACCTTGTGCGTCATCTGTTCGCAAGAGCCTTGCAGCAGTGCTTCGCTAAGCTTCCAGCAATGTCTGTAAGCTGATGAGGGGTGCAGAGAGGTAGGTTAGATAGGTAGGTACAAAGGAAAGCTTCAGGATGGAAGCGCACAGGAGGCTAGAAAGGGAGATAAACCTATACCGTCAAAAGGGCTCAATTCATTCATCTATTCCAAATGCCACCTGCTCGCAATGGCACCAACTTTTGTTTTACCCCTGACTGCAATGGGAGGCTCTATTTCAGGGCCTGCCCCAGTCGAAAAGCGGCTGTAACTGGCAACAATTCGCGGGCCGCAGCCAGACGATGTTTCTGCTGCGTTGTCGCTGCGAATGCCTGATACCACCAATGCCCGCTGCTTTCAGGTCCAGCACTAGCAATGCATGTTTCACTGCCGGACACAGCAACGTGACGTAGCAGCCTTCATCACAGGTCTTGGATTCTGCCCCTGCGTCCAACGCAGACGGGCTTTCATTGTACAGCGGCAGAGTAGCAACAATACCTCTCATCTCAAGTGAACCGCAAGTAACACAGCCTGGCATCATACGTATGTACATGGATAGACAGCTCCATCACATCCGAAGACGTCAGCCACGTAATTTCAGGCCGCCTCGCACACTGAGCCGCCCTCCCCCTCCTCGAGACATGGAGCTATAGCAAGCTCTTCCCGCTGGCATCCCCCAGAAGCTTTCCCCTCTCCTCCTGAAATACATTCTAGCTCCCCCGGAGCTGCTAGCACCTCCTCCTGCACCACTCAACTCTTCAGGTGCAAAAGCCCTCTTCTCAAACCCTCCTCACACCTTTGCATTTTTCCTTTCCCTTCCATATCCTCTCCACTGACCTCAGCCCTTGGAGAAAAAAAAAAAGAGTCCCCATTAATTTTTTGTAATATCCACCATGGGCAGCTATACTTTCAAGTGGTAAGTTCCTTTTGCGCGCTGTCTTTATTGCCCCCTTGTGCCACGCTTTGTGCTCGTGCCCGTGTCCAGGTCTTGTCTGTCCACTCCCGGTCAACCCGCGACACCAAATTCCTCCCCAGGCAACCGCCCTCTGGCATTCCGTTTGCAGCACTCAACACCAGAGATATCCTTCATTGCGCTCTTTCGCATTTCCATCTCATCTTCATTCTTTTAATTATTTCCTTTATCGCCACTTTTCTCTAACCTTTGCTTCCTTTTTTTTTCAGGGAACACCCCGCCGAGGAAGTCTACGTTACCGGTACCTTCGACAACTGGACCAAGAGTGTCAAGCTCGAAAAGCGAGGCGACATCTTCGAAAAGACTGTCGATCTCGAAATCCCTTCTGACAAGGTCTACTACAAGGTTAGTCAACACTACCGACATCTCATTGATTCAATTCGTCGTGCGCGCCTCTTTGGCGATGCAGAATTGCTTCTGCGCGCGACGATGGCTCCGAGCTGTCAGCGCCCCGCGCCCAACCGTCATCCGGCTCGAGCCAAGCGCAATTCCATCTGAACGCTGGGAACCAACTGCGCCGGCATCAAATTTNGATTCAGCTTCAGAGTTTGCTTCTCGGATGCTGAAATTGGCTGCAAGGCATTCGCCACTCAGCTTTCACGGCAATGAGTATGAACGAGCTTGCGACGCCACCAACGTGCAACGGAGAAGAAGCTTCCAGCATCGCCAATCGCACCCTACATCATTGCGCATTTCTCTGTTGATCATCGCTGACACTTTTCCTCCCCGCAGTTTGTCGTCGACAACAACTGGACTACCAACGAGTCGTCTCCCAAAGAGGCCGACAAAGAGGGCAACGTCAACAACTTCCTCACTTCCGAGGTCATCGCCGCTTCGACTATTTCTACCGCCGCCATCAACACCGCCGCACCAGGATCCACCACCGCTACAATGGCCGGCCAACAACCCCTTGAGAAGGATAAGCTTGTAGGTATCAACCCTCTGCCTGCCTCGGAGACCGGAGTGAACCCCGTCAACCTGAAGCCCGGCGACAAGATTCCCCACGAATTTGCTGCTGGCGACATCAACAAGCACGTCAAGCTGGACAAGGAGTCGTACGAGAAGAGCGACTCGCTCGTCGGCATCCCCAACCCCGACGATGTCCCTGTGGCGGGCGCCAACACTATTCCCGAATCAAGCTTACCAATGCCTCAGAACGCAACAATCAACACTGTTGCCCCCGGCGCCACCACCGCCGCCCTAGCTGGCCAAGTTCCCGTGGAGTCCAAGGCTGCTGAGCCTACTTCTGGCACCGACGACAAGAAGAAGAAGAAGAACAAGAAGAAGAACGAGAAGAAGAAGCAGAAGAAGGCCGMCGCCTCGGAAGAAAAGGGAGCTTCCGACGAGGTCTCGGAGCTGAAGAAGAGCCTCGAGGCCAAGGACGCCGAGGCACGCGAGTGGAAGGTTTGTAGCTCCACGCCGCCATCACACGCAATCATGCATCGCATGTACTGACATACTTTCTCCTTGCAACAGGATAAGTGCATGCGCACCGTCGCCGACTTCCGCAACCTCCAGGACCGCACCCAGCGCGAGGTCAAGACGGCCCGCGACTTCGCCATCCAGAAGTTCGCCAAGGACCTCGTCGACAGCGTCGACAACCTCGACCGCGCCCTGGCCAACGTCCCCGCCGACAAGATCAACGCCACTGAGAAGAACGACGACGTCAAGGAGCTCGTCAACCTCTACGAGGGCCTAAAGATGACTGAGAACATCCTCATCCAGACGCTCGCCAAGCACGGCCTCGAGCGCATGGAGCCTGTCGGCGAAAAGTTCAACCCCAACGAGCACGAGGCTACCTTCATGACCCCTCAGCCCGACAAGGAGAACAACACCGTCTTCTTCGTCCAGCAGAAGGGCTTTAAGCTCAACGGCCGCGTCCTCCGCGCCGCCAAGGTCGGCGTTGTCAAGAACGCCTAAGTGCAGATAGAACTGCATCAAAACGCCTTTTTGTGCTTTTTCTAATGTGCGAGGCTACTCTCTATCTTTTACGAAGAGAGTAGCACTCTGCGTGTAATATTACAACAAAATTCTGGGATACATATTGGGCCGGCGTTGGGTCAGACACGATGTGTTCATGCTCCTCTCATGATGGTGATTCTTCAAAAAGATGAAAAAGAAAAATTTTGCATGGCAAACTGGCACAGAAATGGCCAGGGGAAATGAAAATGGTATCTCTCTTTCTCCTTTGTATACTAAATATGAAAAAGGATAGATGGAAGAAAGCGAAAGTCGGCTTTGGACAAGGGCCACTTCGCAGGGTATAGCTGTATATAAGCCCTTTGTATTAGAAGCTATCTAGTCTTAGGCGACCTTAATTGCATCGTCTTGTACCACCATTTACTCCAGGTTTTTTAATTATTATAAGTCCAAGTTGGGAAAAATTGATTCGCTGTACCACCAACATGCTTCCCCCTTCCTTTCCATCATGATTTAGTATCTTTTTTTCGTTTCTCGTTTCCAGTGCATTCGGCCTCTGCACTCTTAACCCAGAATCAGCTCGTACAGTATGATCAACGTATTGGCGATTATTAGCGGCACTGGGAAGCATTGTTAGCCCTTTGGGTCCTTGGAATATCCATACGCTACACGGCGAATGCCCTGCACGCTCCGCCAAAAAAAAAAACTTACTTCTCATCAACGTCCGTACGCTGGCAATCAGGTGGACAATCTTGGCCTGCACGCTCTGCGGCTCCGAGCCCGCGCCGAACCCGGGATCGTGCGATCCGGGAGACAGGTTTATGCGCGCCAAAAAGCGATCTTCTGAGAGGATGGCCACCGCATTGATCAGGAGGCAACTGACGTAGAAGAGGTTGCCGAGGAAGAACATTTTGGGTCGGCGTCTGTTCACCAACTTCAGATAGTTTAAAAGACTTCGGCAAGCAAAAAGGCGCGAATCTCGGGTTCTCTCGTCCTGCTTTTTTTTTATCGCACTCGCCGGGCGGTTTCGCTTCTGGACAGCTAAGGGATAGCAAAATAGGGGTGGGGCTGGCTGCGTTGCGCGTTCTTTCTAACCAGCAATTGAGGGGATCCGTGGATAGATGCAGTATTCAGGGTATGAGATTCGCGCGCGCGATACCAGAGAGAATCGTGGTTGTGGTTGTCGTAGCTTGATAGTTGGCAATGTAGCTGACAGCTCGTTCGTCGTGCTGTCGCACCTCAAGGTGGCGTGGACGTGGTCGCTCCGATAACCACTTATCGCACGTGTCATTTACTAGCTGGAAACGGTGGAGGCTGCACGACAGTTGGTGCCTAGCTGGTACTACCTGCAACTTCGCAATGCCAGTTGCTGGAAATATTTTTTGCGTAGAAAAGTTTTGATGCTTTTATGCTAAATATTTTTCTCCAACGTCCTGACGTAGTGTATTAGACGTTGGTGTTCTATACACGGGGGGTTTCAAGTCACAGTTTGTCAACCGCCGCATCACTCGCTGAAGCTCTGCTTGGCGTTCACCTTCACACTGAGAACCATTCACGGATGCAGCAACGCGACTCATATACTCTAACAGATACAGGCGCGCCAAACTAAATAATACAAAGACATGTAAGAATAAATCCAAACTCCAAATTCATGCAATCACACCAGGCCACCCGATAGATTATTTTTTAGCTTTACCCTTAGCCTTCGGCTTGGCCTTTGGCTTTTCATCTTCTTCGTCATCCCCTGCTTTCGCTTTCGATTTCTTGGTGGCCTTCTTTGCCTTTGGCTGCTTAATGTACTTGTCCTTCTTGAAATCAATCTCATCGTCATCTTCAGCTGGCGCTTCCACCACCTCAGCGTCGTCCTCTTCTTCAATTGCCTCCTCCAGATCAGGCATGTCCTTGGCCAGTTTCTTCGGTGCTGCCACGTTTGTGCTCGCCTTCATGAACGGTACGGGGTGGCTCATTGCGTTGTAGGTGCGAGTAAAGGCTGCCTTTGCCTTGGATTCAATCTTAACATTGCTTTCATCCATCGGTCCGACACCAAGCTCCTGAATAGCATCAAAATCTTCTCGTGTCAGGTAGTAGGCATCCATCTGCTCAATGACGTCAGACACTGCTTCTGAGCCTTCGAGTTGGAGCTTGTCAATAAGTTGCTTCCATAGAACAGGCATGTATTGCTGACGAATCTCGTTGTGATCTCCAGAACTCTTCAGGCGCATGTGGGAGTGGATCTCACGGATATATCTTCCGAGTTTGCCACTCTTGCTGAGGTTTCCTAGATAAGAGGTAAAGTTGGAACCCATCAGTTGACCAGCGATGAGGCTAGCGGGGCGAACGGTACTGAATACAGCGTGTGTCGGCATGAGGCTCCAGTGTTGCTGAGGACCATGGATCATCCTATCCACAAGATCGCCGTCGCTGATGCTTTCCGCTGCTTGATCGAAGAGCTCTAGTGCCTTGAGCTTCTCTTCTCGCTTGTTGTAACCCTTGCCGTTGAGCGCCATTGGTTTACAGCGGAGATAGTTCTCCTGGATCATCAGGAAGCTAAACTCGTGATCATTGAAGTAGAGCTCGATTTTGTCGTTCAGGGTGGCCTTGCTAGCCGGCGCAAAAAGACCGCCGCTAAGCATTTTCTGGCAAATATCCCACGGCTTAAGAACCACGTGCTTCTCCCACGCTTTAGTCATGGCTTTACCCTGGTCGTAGTTCATGCTTGTCTGGTCGAGCTTTGCAGTCGCAATCATGTTGATGATTTGTCTAATATCCTTGTTGCTGCCTTCAATTAGGGCATCGACAACGGGTGGCGGCAGTTTCAGGCCTTCGCGATGGCAGATCGTCATAATGCGAGATCTTACTTGGTCAACCGTTGGTCGATTGAATCGGATATCAAACGCAACGTGGTCAAAAGGCTTCATCTTTGGTAGACGGCGCTCGTTGCAGATCAAGATTAAAGGAACTTCGGTTTTCTTGCAGAACTTGGCCATCGCACCAACGCCTCCTCTGTCACCACCAGACATACCGTCTACCTCATCCATGATGAGGACAATCTTCTTCTTAGTGGTGTCCACGCTCTTGCCGTCACCAGCGAAGAAGCCCAAAAGTGAAGTATTGTTCATGACATCGCTGACACCCGCTTCGACCAATTTCTTGCTGCGAGCATCACTAGCGTTACTCTCGAGCACGTCGTAGCCTTCCAGCTTGGCGGCCAAGTGAGCGGCTGTTGTTTTACCGATACCAGGAGGGCCCGAAATAATAATTGCCCGCTCGCCACCTAGTCCATCAGAGCCACGCTTCTGGAAGTTGTATTTTTTGGCTTTGGGCCAATTTCTTAACCAAGCCTGAATCTTCTCCACATTGCCTTTGTTACCACAGATGTGACTGAGCTGGGTCGGTGCATACTTCGATGTAAGAAGCTGGGTGGGGACATTAGAAGGAGGTACAGGGCGAGCAGCAACACCGGACACGGCTGCTGCTGCTTTTGCAGCTTTGGCCTCTGCAGCTCGCTTAGCTTTCTCCTCAGCTTCCATCTCCGCGATTTGTTGCTTGATCTTGTCTTCCTCCGCTTTTTTCTTTTCTTGGGCCTTTTGTGCCCCCTTGCCGGTTCCTCCATAAGCAGGCAGCCTGCGGATCAAGTCGAATAAGCCATTCTCATCAATAGTCTTGATACCAAAGGATTTGATCTTGGCTAACTTGCTTGGGCCAGCGTCGTCGCCCAACACGACGAAGCTGGTTTTACTGCTCGGCTGACCAGTGACTTTCCCTCCGTAGCGCTTCACGAGTGCTTGGCCTTCTTCTCGGCCAATAGTACGCAACACTCCAGTGAAGACAAAGGAAAGGCCGCTCAAACATTCCTCTTCGCCTTCGGGAAGATCCGCGCTATCCACGGGCTGCACAGTCGAATTTCCACCTCCCGCTGCTTTGCGCCAGTCAAATTTTGCGTTTGGATCTTTCGGTGGTGGCGTAGGAGGCCGAACTGTGGCAACACTGTCCAAAATATTCTGAATTGCGGCGTCTTCAGGTTCATCGGCTTTTTTTGCACGAGGTGCGCGGGGCTTTGCGGCTGTTGGCTTCTTCCTTGGTAGCTCTTCTTCCTCGTCATCCGAGTCCTGTTCAGGAGTCTTGCGCTTCTTGGTTGCTGGGGCTGCACGGCTGGGTTGGGTTGCCTGCTTTCCTCTCGTTGCGACACGGGATGGCTGAGGGAGTATGTCGTCGTCAGAGTCATCTTCGTAGTCGTCATTGCCCTTCCCTCGACCTTTCATATCAGCAGCGAATATATCATCGCCATCCTCTTCGGCATCTTCCATATACGCATCGTCATCATCGTCCCTGGTGCGCCGGTTCGACGCTCTAGAGGTTCGCGTTGCCGCTGGTTTATCGGTCACTGGGGCCGGAGGTTTCGTGGCGGGAGCCTTGGATCGTGGGCTGCTCCTCACTGGAACATCGGCCTTCGTTGCCGTTGTAGTGAGTTTTATGGGGGTGGATTGCTTGGAGCTTTGGGACTTGTTCGATGTGAAGTAGTCGGTAGTTGAAATCTCCACGCCAGTATCCCTATCATGGCATTAGCATTGTACATTGCTTTCAATTATGACCACCTACTCAGACTTCTTCTTGGCAGCTTTGGGTGTGGATTTCGCGACGGGCTTCTTCCTGTAGAATTGTAAGTATTGTATGCTTCTTGATGTTGCACTGCTTCCTTACTCGAATACCTCTTCATCGTCACTGTCTTCAATTACTTTGCGACCGGCTTCTATCATAATATTAGCCGCCAAAATCAGTACTGGGTCTGTTAAAGCAACTTACTTCTCCTCTTGTTATCCGCCTTCTGGCTCGCCGGCTCAGCTTTCACAGGGGCCGGCGCAGCACCACCTTTGGGGGTGAAAAAGGAGCGAATGTCAGGCATTGCAAATAATTTGGACGCAATACTGAGTGAGTCGCGGCGATTCAAAGCAGCCTGCTTTATATGCCCATCAATCGCAGCTCAGCTGAGAGCCTTTTCTTGTTGGATTCTAGGCAGATGTCGTAGCCTGGTGCATTGAACTTGCCCTGTAGCTCCACAGGGTAGACGCGAAGGTGACGCGAGGTGCGTGACCACCCAAGTTGCTTAATTGAAATTTGTTAGTGCCTGATGCGTCAGGCCACCACACCCAACTTCCTCTAGGCCAAGACTAAGATTTTCTAGAGCTTCAGAAACAGGAGCAAGAGAGCATCAAGCAGATAACGTTTTATCCGCCTACCATGAAGCCCAGTACCTCGTCAGTGCTGGCAAATGCCTTCAAAGGGCTGCAAATTTGCAATTCATCGCCATTGCTGCATGTCCGAAACCCCTTGCTCCGTCAATCGGGCATCCTGTCCCTCACCCGGGCGCAACAACCGAAACCCTTTTCGACGACGGCGCCAGTTTTTGGAACATGGCTCGAGCCCGATATCAACCGAAAGAAGAAAATGGCCAAAGGACGTCCGCGTGTGGCTACCGGAGGTTCGACGAAGGGAACCACTGTCATCTGGGGTGACTACGGCCTGCGCATGACGGACAAGCAACGCCGCATCAGCGCAAAGTCGCTTAAGATGGCAGAGGACACCATTAAGGTGCGACTACGAGGACAGAAGTACCGACTCTACAAGCGCAAGTGCTGCAACATTGGCGTCTACGTCAGCGGCAACGAGGTTAGTGATTGCTGGGCGAACTGTCTTTGGCGATTCAATGTGTCATGCTAACATCTGCCAGATGAGAATGGGTAAGGGAAAGGGTTCCTTTGACCACTGGGCCACGAGAATGGCAGTCAGTCAGATTCTTTTTGAAATCCGCGGCCGTCTCCACGAGCAGGTTGTGCGCGATGCCTTCCGACTAGCTGGCAACAAACTGCCCGGTATGTTGACTCCTCAAACAGGCTCGCTACGATGACGAACTAACCAAAGACAGGACAATGGGAGTTTGTTAAGAGGGGCGATGCGCCTGTTGTCGGTATTACGAAACTGGACGGCGTGACTCTTGAAGAGCTCAAGCGGCCTAGACGCCAGCTTCCTCCTACTCAGATCATTGAAGAGATTGGAACGGCTCCCTCGGTTGCAGAGGCCGGCAGTGGCAACCAACCCCCTGCCTCCTCATAATCGACGCCTATGTATAATCTGAATATGTATATTATCATGCCACGCACGCGTGGCCATCAGCGACATGTCTCGATAGAGAATTGAAAAATGTATAGCACAAATGTATCTACATGTTATTTTGGAATATATATCTCAAATCAAGTGTCAACATGCAAAATTGCAATATTTAGCTTCTGCAGCTGCTGCTGCGTTAGCATTAATCTGTTGTTCTGCTGCCGATGACAGCGGAGCTGCAGGCAGCCAGTCATGGGTGGGGAGCTCGCCAGGGCCGGCTCTGCACTTAACGCGACGACGCGTCTTTTGCTACCATGCTGAAAAAGCCACTCCCTCACCACCACGAAGAAATCGGACAACGACAACAGCAATGGCTCTCATTGTCGACAAACACAGACCGAGGTCGCTTGATGCACTCACCTATCACGATGAACTCACTGAACGCCTACGTTCTCTCGTACGGAGCACCACAATCAGGAGACGGGACACCAGGCTAACCTAAGAAACAGGCACAAAGCGGCGACTTCCCCCATCTCCTCGTGTACGGACCGTCCGGTGCTGGCAAGAAAACTAGAATTGTGGCTACACTGAAGGAACTATATGGCCCCGGAGTAGAGAAGATCAAGATTGACTCGCGCGTCTTCCAGACAAGCAGCAACCGCAAGCTCGAGTTCAACATCGTCGCATCAGTGTACCACCAGGAGATCACGCCGTCTGATGTCGGAAACTATGACAGGGTGGTTGTCCAAGATCTTCTCAAAGAGGTGGCGCAAACGCAACAAGTTGATCAGTCGGCCAAGCAGCGCTTCAAGGTCGTCGTGATTAATGAAGCTGATCACTTGAGCCGCGATGCACAAGCCGCATTGCGTCGCACCATGGAAAAGTACTCGCCCAATTTGCGACTCATTCTGCTAGCAAACTCGACGTCGAACATCATTGCCCCCATTCGATCACGAACACTTCTTGTCCGTGTAGCTGCGCCGTCACACGAACAAATCTGCGACGTGCTGGCTTACGCTGCTAAGAAGGAGAACTGGAGCGTGGTCAAGGGACTACACCAGAGAATAGCGGTGGAGAGCGGACGGAACCTGCGCAAGGCCCTTCTGATGTATGAGGCTGTACACGCACAAAAGTAGGTTCTCAGCTCTGCAAGCATACCCCGGCAAAATATTCCGTGTTACTAACTTATCTTGCAGCGAAAAAGTTACCGATAGCACCCCGATACCGCCTGCAGATTGGGACGCGCTCATTGGACAGATTGCCAAGGAAATCATGGATGAGCACACACCCGCTCGTATCCTGCAGGTTCGATCGAAGCTATACGACCTGTTGACGCACTGCATTCCCCCGACCACGATCCTCAAAACACTCACATTCAAGCTGCTGGGCATGATTGATGACGGCCTCAAAGGCGAGGTTGTCCGATGGTCTGCATTTTATGAGCATCGCATCAAGACAGGAACCAAGGTCATTTTCCACCTAGAGGCGTTTGTGGCCAAGTTCATGAGGATCCTGGAAATGTACTTGATGAGTATGGATATGTGAACATAACATGTAGCTACTGGGTAACTAGGCGTTTGGGTGTCCTTGCGAATAAAAAGGGACTTTGTATGAATAATAACGTCTTTACATTTATACTGCTGCGACTTGTGATACGCAAATCTTGTCTATATGGTTATGGTGAAATTCTATGAATGCGCCTCCCGGGTCGATACCTTCGGCCAGAAACTGAGCTCCTTGGGGCATCTGCCACATGCGTTCTATTTACGCAGAGTTGTCTTTAATCCACTGTAGGTACGAGCTGACTTTGGTAAATACATCGGGATACTTGTTGGCACAAGGAACACCGAAAGATACGAGTCCGACCTGGTAGATTTCGTCCTCGTCACTGATCCAGACGAGTGGACCACCAGAGTCACCTTGGCAGGTTCCATGGCCGCCAACTTGAGTGCAAACTTGATGATCGGTAACATTTTTGCGATCATATTCAATATAGGCGGCGTTGCATTCGGCCGTGCTGATCGTATTGCGGCTCACAACGTGCAATTCTTCAGGCCTAGGCCCAGGTGGCATAGTGGTGTAGCCCCAGCCGTAGACGGTCACGTTGGTGCCCGCATCGATCTCCTCGCTCTGGAAGAGATCGATGGGCTTGATGAGGTCGGTATATTCAAAGGGCTCGGAGAGCCTGAGCAGGGCAATGTCGTTGATGCGCTTGAAGGCGTCGAACGTGGGGTTCTTGATGCCCCTGGAGACGTTGCGCTCAACTCCACCTTGCTTGACCGAATTGGAACCAGCGACAACGGTCAACTTGGTCGGCTCGAGATCCATTAGGCAGTGTCCAGCAGTAAGGATAACATCCTTGCCAATGAGACTGCCGCCGCAGTTGTGGGCGCCGTCTTTCCGAATGCTGACAATGTATGGTGCGGCGCCCGGGCTGGCAACTTCGCCGCCAATAATGTTAGAAGTGGCCGCTGCAAGTTGAGCGCCGAGCGCCGCAGCGGAAATGGAGGATGCGAACTTCATACTATCGCAAGGTAATTGAAGCAAGCACAAAAAAAAGGTATTATAATTTCCTAATGAATGATAGCGAATGAATGGTGCATCGAGCGAGTGAATGATGGGAACGCGACCAAGACGATTTGACGTGGGAGTGCTGACACATTAATGCCGAACCTGAAGAATAGACGGGCATCATCCCTTTTATTGTCATATCTCCAGATCAACAGGGGGTTGCGCAAGAAACCCTTCTCGAATAGTGAACCACAGAATCTACGCCAAAAGCTGATTTGACTGGCTAGGAGCAGTAACTTTGGGCTGCGTGTCTCACTCTGGGACTTGTTTTTTGTGATAGCCCAAAACCCTTCACGCGGGCGGCTGTGCACACCCTGAGGGAGGACAAAGCTCCCTTGGCACCCCACAAGTTCCAAGGCGATTTACATGGCAAAGGTGAATTTTGTTGATGAGATCGGCATGCACAATGTAAAAACGGCTCCGTAATGCTACCATCACAGGCAAAATGCGTGGTTCTCTATGTGATCGGCAAAACACAGCCCAGGGCCAAAGTTTATTCAGGAGAGAAAAAGGGTACTGGGTATGTTTATTCATATTTACGTTCTAGCTTCATTCTTCATTTCGCAGGCTGGCCCAACGCAGTGAGGCCAAATTGTCTAGCCATCAGCCAGAGACGCAGGCGCAGAGGCACGAAGTTAAAGAGGAGCCAGGCAATAGTAGACTTGGCGCCTGCCCAGAACCAGATCGGATGGTGTTTCTTTTCAATCATGCTGACGACAGTGCGTGCATAGTCGGCGGCTTCCATAGACTGATCACTTTTAGAAGCTTGGACGCGAAGGCGCCAGAACTTCTCAATTGGCATGAAAAGAGAGTCTGCCGGCAGACTCGCGTCATCGCTGCCTATCAACATTCGTTAGCATAATGGTACACGGAAACCACCTAAAATGGGATCGACCATGTCATACTGAGTCTACTTTTGACACCGCCGGTGACGAGGGTCACAACATCAACACTGTGACAAACAGTTAGCGCTAAACCACTTGTTGAGGCTTGTTCGCGACTGAAAAGGCAGCCGCGACTTCTGGCAGATACATACCCGAATGGCTTCATCTCCATGCGCAACGAAGTTCCATACGCATGCAGGGCTGCCTTCGATGCGTTGTATGATGAAGACAGGGGCAAAGGCACGAGCGGCGCAATGCTGCCAAGGTTGGCGATACAGCCTTTCGCGGCAATCAGCTGCTTTGCAAATGCCTTCACAACACGCATCGGCCCAAGAACATTGACATCCAGAAGATGGCGGACATCGCCATCAATATCCGAGTCCAGCGTTGGACGGTGCTTTGCGAGGCCGGCATTGTTGATGAGCACGTCTAGGGTACCGCCGGTGGCTGCGGCGACCTGCGCCGCGGCCGCTTCGATTGACTCGGTATCGGTCACTTCAAGCTTGACGATGACCATGCCAGGTTTTATGAGCTCTTTGATGCTGTCGGGACGGCGGACGGCGCAGAAGACAAAATAGCCCTGCCTGTTGAACTCCGTGGCGAGAGCACCGCCAATGCCGCCGACGCCAGCGCCCGTGATGAGTACGGTCTTCTGTCCTGGCTGGGGACGCTCTGAGAATTCGGCTGCCATTTCGCTGCTATAGATGTGAAGATGCTGATAATTGCACCTTGTGTCGTGATTATGCGTTTTGTTTAGCTTTGCGCGTTGAACGCGACAGGGATAGAGAACTTCTTTCATCACCCACTACTAGCCTCGGCATTTGATGCAACGTCGTTAAAGTGACCTACCCTAGAGTATTTTTTTTAGCCCGTTTGAGGCACAGCATATACGGGTGGTGCAGCACCAATGAATTTAACTATATTATATCATCCATAGTTTTTTCAATGTATTCGGTAATTGTCGTACTAATAAGATAACTGGCGGTGTATGTGCCGGTTCAGCAACTGTGGGCTGCTTCATGTGATGCTCGTACATGTACCGCTGTTTCCGTGCCCCAACGCACACAGCTGGCAACGTTGGCTAATCGATCACAAGTAAAAGGCCAGAAACAATTTCAGAGAAGAGATGATCTGACTTGCAACTTTCATACCCATACACTGCGATCTGATTATTTCGAACGTCGGTTTTCGGCGCAAATTGCGCGCGCGCGTTCTGTAGAAACCAACCATAGCAGTACCGTACCCTAGGTACGAGATATTGACTAGCATTGCACGTGTCATGAGCTGTATTGATAATTGCAAGGATAGTAACCTTTCAGAACGAACAAGCCTATATTTACGACAGCAGAATGGGTGTCCTCTCAAAGCACCATGTTTGCGCTGGAATCCACGTCGTCTTCTAAGCTCGGTAGCCTCCCGCTGGCCCGCTAAGAACAGCGTCAGTTAGCTCTTTAATCGTGTCGGCCCTGGATGGCGGCCTGTGGGAGCCAGCCGCTTGTTACTGTCAATAGTGACGTCTGAGAGAATAGAAACAAATAGCGTTAGGTTGGAATACAGTGGCATATATTTATTTCTTCCTTGTCGACACGAATTGATGCACTGGACATACCGATGTTTGTCGCACTTACTGGCCTTGCAAGGTCCAGCCAGATCTGGGGGTTTGCTGAATCGCAGCAAGGGTAACTTGGGGCGTCAGCTCTGCGATCGTGTAACGATTACCACATTCACCTAGCGAATGGTATTCCCAATGACTATTCAAGATATAGTTCAGATGTAACCGTATTTTTGAGGCAATGCACATCGGGAAGATCAGTGGCCGACACTTGTAGTCAGATTATCTCTTGTGTGAACTAGAGAAGTAGGATGCAGCGTATTAGTTCAAATTGATGCAGTATACCGCCTCAAGCCGTTTCTAGATAGCTTGGAGCCCAAAGAGGCAATATATAACCTTTATAGAGTGGTGGCAGCCAGGTCTGACGCCAGCAATATCCACGATACATGGGGTGCTGCCCAGATTGTGGCACACATATAGGCCATTGTAACAAAATTTGGGGCTTCGAAAAAGTGACACTAGCCGTTGAAAGCTCTGTAATAATATTATGACTCTGCTAATGCTGCATGTTGGCCACATTCTCATCAATATTCCACCCTTCCAGCTATTCGCCTTGCGGGTGCGGCAGGAGGCATCCAGCAGTGTGACGTTCGATGGCTTTGGCTCACTATTGTATATATCAGTCAATGAATCCTGGTTGACAATTAAAACTCGGGGGCAGAGGGTAAGGCTGATTCGGCAATAGTGGATGAGCACCCTCGTGAGGTTGCTGGATCCCAGGACCCAGAACACTGGGCAAGGGCATCGGGCAGCTCGGCACGGGATTAAACCCTTTAATTAAAATGATTACTAACATTTTGGAGATGCAACCCCTGTCACTGTATCTGTTAGAAAGCTGCGCCAATTGGAGGAGTGAACAGTGGCTCGCAGGATGACCTGCCGAATACACCACGCTGTTAAATCATACACCCCCTCCCTGGTTAGGCTCTAGAGCCGCGGAGGGGGGGGGGGGGAGGTGGGATGCATGATGCACAAAACAGGCAGCTACATACACACACATAGAGACTAGATACAAGAACAGCTGACAGCCTTGCCAGCAGTCGTCGAGACAGCTAGGCGGGCAGCAGCGTGGAGGGATGTATCGTGAGCTGTCTAGGGGAGTTAAAAGAGAGTAAGACATGGTAAAATATGGTAACTTCCGTTGATACCGGAAGAGAATGGAGTTATTCCGGTCATGGCGTTGGCTAACAGTGCTCAGTTTTTGTATGGCGAGTAATCCACAGGCTGTTCGCCCACTCGTATGCTGGAGAAGCGCACCCAATTGCATGATTTGTTTATGATGCAGCGACTCTACAAATTGTACTATACAGAATGGTAATCCATGAGCCCGAATCCTTATTAATTTTCATCTGACCTGTATGAGCCCCAATTCACGCAGGCCAGCCATATCCACTGTGGCAGGTCGCTCTGGGGCGAAGCGGCCGCGTCCTGGGGCTGGAGTATTGGGCAAAAGGACAGCAGCATGCAAGTTTGACATAATGCTTACTCTTCAAAGAAGAAGAATCGTCACAATTGAAGCTTCAATGCTCACCTGCCGAGGCCACTTTCCTAGATTATTAAAAGAACGCCACATGGAGCTGTCACTAGTAATGACGCCGATAGTAATGCCGTCGTCGAGACTCTTTTTCTCCAGACCGTGCCAACGCTGCTAGCTAGTGGCACCCAGTCACGCGGCCGAAAGTGAGGCGATCCACCATCGAAGGCGCTCATACAATTCTGCCTCGCGCAGTCATGACTTCAAGAGACTAACAGTGCAGAATTGAAAAAGCAAATTAGGAATAATACACGATAACGCTACAGGTTGTATAGCCTGACAATCAAAATTGATTGAGGCAGCAAACCCTTCATGTGCCCAATGCTATGGGCGACTCTCTGCCCCGTCCAGACCAAAATTTCCGGTTACATCATAACAACATTTGGTGGCGCAGAATTATTTCAGAGCTAACTAGTATTAGTGCATGCTGGGATTAAACAGGGACAGAGGTATTCTACATCGGGTTTGGTGTTACATAGAAGGTCCTGGTTATTCGCTGTGCCCCAACTATCCTTGCAACCCATATCTCGCTCGTCTCGTTCGTCTCGTTCAACTTTGAACGCTAGCAACTTAGGTCCAAGAATTCCAGACTAGCCCGTATTCGCTGTTTGGCAAGTCTTTCCCGCTTGCCGCGCAGGTAGCTAGTGTCAAATTTCACACACCCCTGTTTTCTGGCTCCAACCTGAACGCAACAGGGCCAGAGCATCAGAATCTACGGATAGGTATTGATGAAATGAAACACGAGCCGATGGAGAATAAACGACCGAACGAGATGCCAACAGCAGACGAATGTCTAGCACTTTTGTGATGAAAAATTTCCACGTGCAGGTTGTGCAACCCAACGTGACGAATTTGAGATCCTTCGGCACCGCCGATGCCTGGTTTCACTCTCCCGCCACCTGTCGATGAAACCCCAGTCTGGTAGTGAAGGAATGCGTGACTGATAGTCGAAAATCCACCAATCTGCATCCCCGGATTCTGTTCCTGATGCGGTGTGACACTCTCAGCGTTTACGCTTTAGACCTAATGCAGCTTCAACTTGAGTGCACGAGTCGGACTCGTGGGCGCTCAACGGCAATAGGCCGGAGAGGCAGAGCGGCCTCTTGCTATTACGACCCGTCCACCCACATCCCCGGTATACTCTTTCTGGCAATTAGTGTCTGCAGGCTGTAGCTTCTGGAGAAATACGAGAACAGGGTACAGAGGTGTATAGACTACTCGTAGTACTTGATAGACCATATGCTAGAGATGTACTGTGCGTCCTCAATATGGCTGCCCCGAATAAACAGCGACGACCGCTGGTCCTACAAGGCAAGTCTTGTGACGCGACCTCGATTCTTAATGACAGAAATCACATTCTAAATTCTTTTTGGTAAAAAAGTCATGAGCAAAGAATAATTGCCAGTGCCCATAATCATTTTCGGGTTGAATACTCCCGCATCGCCTAGCTACGCGAGGTAGCTATTGCACCTAAAGGAACATGAATAGGGTACCCATAATTGCCTCTAAGAACGCGAAGAGGCAAGGCCATTGTGAAGAAGTTCGTGACATAGCCTGCTGGCACGCCGCAAGTGCTTACGAAAACGCTGATGTGCTTTTTCCAAGTAGCTGAGGCCCTACATGGTTCACTGTTCGGTCCGACCGTGACAGATGGCTAAGCTTATCTTGATACGGCAACTGTGCGCGGAAGCTAAAGGCCGCAAGCTTAGCCAGCCCGATATAACTTTAGCTGGCAACATCAGGGTGCACGCCCCTATTCTCTTCAGGCCAAGTTGGTCGACGAGGTTGCCTCTCATTGGTCAGTCGCGTCCATCTTCCAAAAAAGGAAAAGCGTACTATAACAATCTGTTGCCCGCCCCCCCTGCTTGTTCCAGGTCATTTCGCCCCAGTCGATGATCTCAATGAATGCCAAGCGCCGATTTTGTATATATCTTCGTCGAACTACTTGCCCGGCGCGGCACATCGATGTCAAATTCCCGCCAGCTACAGGTTCTGGCACACCCCTCTGCTCAGCCCCAACTGATGTCAACCTGTCGACCATAATTACAATGCAGTGGACGCAATTAGCCTTGCGCAGGAACAAAATGATAATTTATTTAATGTGAGAGGCCGTGAAGTAAATTCGTCGCTCAGATGGGCCTAGGGCTAGAGGCTACCGCCGTATATGCAAGACATAATCTTACCAGGGTGCTTGCCTCGTCGAAGACAAATTCAAAATCAAAGACATGGCTCGAAACCGAATCTCCCTTTTTAGGAAGAATTAAGATAATGGTGATAGGTGATACCATGTGAGCCGCCTAAAGATCGCGATGGATGGGCTGCGAGTTACCGATCCGCAAGGTCTACACCAACACACTGCCCACGATGCGGCTGGAATCCTTTGCTACTAAATGCAGAAACACATCCGACTCCCTTCGCCGTAGTTGGCCGATGGCATAATGTGGTAACGGACACCGTAACTAAATGATAGCTTGGTCACTCGGAGCGCACTTCTCCGGCCGGGGTAGCAACGAAGCGAGGTGGATTGGAGCCACCGATCGGTTGACATAGCCAGCACACCGAATGTCCCCGTTGGCCAACTAAACAAACCTGGCGCCGGCGAAAACCTTGCCAGCACTGCGAAACAGTGACCAAAATGCATCCATGGTAGCTCGTTAAGCTTGCTTCGTGGTCCACACGCCTCAGCTCTGAGCAGAGAGCAGCGAGGCACATGCATGCTCTCATTTCAAGTTTCATAAACAACCAAGCCCTATCTTCCTGGGCTGAATTTTGACGCCGTATTCAGCAACCCCGCTTGCAGGGCGTGGGGGTGCACGGAGAAAAGCGCCGCTATCCTATGAGAACAAAGTCAATGGTATTTCTTCCACAGAAGCAGCTGTCAGCTTTGGAGGATCCCGCCAGCTCTGCAGTAGAACGAGGCGAACGATGTCAGAAAGCACTTTCCCAAGCTAAACTGGAGAGGCAACGAATCTATTCCTTTTGCGTTCTAGCACAGCCTAAATGGCCTCGTATTATTGGATACCTGATGGAAACTACTCTGGAGATACACTAAACCTGTTTGGGTACTTAAGTGCGTAGCATGGTTTTGTCTGGGGCCATGCCTGCATACAGACGCTCAACTACCCAGGCGCAGGGCTGATTCGAGGCGAGGGCGAGCATGGGGTTAGGAATTAGAAAGATGTGCGGGTCGCAGCACTGGGAGAGACGAGGCGTCGCAATTATTAGTGCCTAATAGGTAGTATTTTTTTTTTTCATTGGGGGGTTATCGGGTTTCGCTGAAGAGGGGCCGCTCTTTTCTTGGCCAGGGGATTGACCATGCATGATGCAAACTCCAAATATCAGTCGGCGCCTGCATCTAGATAAAGGTCGCCGCAAGCCACCTCGGTTGATTCGTTTTACTCCTATCTTCAACCTTTCTTCTTCAGCTTGCATTCAGTTCAAAGATCCCGATACCGCACAATACAATACGCACAACCATTACCAACACCTGAACCTTCCCACACAGTTACACCCATCTTCCACTATGGCACCCAGACCCATTACCAAGCCCAGATGCCATAACTGCCGTCGCAAGAAGATAGGGGTATGGCAATCCTCACAGCTGCTCAATATTGACGCACATGTTATCAGTGCTATGCACAGTAAGGTACTGACAAGCTCTTCGTAGTGCGACTATGGCCGTCCTGAGTGCAGCCAATGCAAGCGCTCCAACCTTCAGTGCGATGGCTATGAGCGCGACCTAATCTTTGTTTCACACAACACAGAGACGGCCAGCCCTCCTCCCACCACGACGAAGAGCCGCACCAGCTCCTCCGGCGTCAAGAAGTCGACCAGACCGATAGGGTCTCCAGGTTCCTGCTCGAGCAGCCGCCCCCGACACAGTTCCTCTCCTGACCCCCCTGCCTTCACCACGATCGAGTTCTACCACACCCCGCCTCCGCCACCGCCAGTCTGCCCGCCATCAGCATCTCCATGCAAGCTCCTATCCAGCCTGAACCTCTTCGACCTGTCCCATATCCGCACACACTTTAAGCCTCTCGACTCTGCCATTGAGGCAGTCCTCATGGCCACCACCCCGTATACACAGCCCGATGTTTGCTACCCCACGCAATCGCAATCACAATATAGCCAAGCATTGTTCGAGCTTCGCGAGTCGAAGCAGCGCGGCAACTTGCGCCACGGCAACTGGCACAATACTGCCTTTACTTCTCTGATGCTCCAGCTTATCGAGGTCATTGATGGGGTCAATGCTCCTTTTGAGGACTGGTTCAGTCACTCGACCGAGATCTCAAGCATGCCACCCATGGCTAGCATTCAGCAGTTTGGTGCATCCGATATCTCGACTCTCACCTTCTACCGCACAGCAATGCTCGCCCGTGATCTATTCGGAGGCTGCGAGCCTTCGGGCCCCAGTGCTTGGTATCTACAATCCTGGGGCGAAGCCGTCAACGACGATTTCCATCGCGTCTTGGACATGATCTCCCTTCTCCCTGCTCATATTCAACAATCAGACCGCATCGCCCTGAACCCCTACGATGACACCATAAAATTCGAATTCGATCGGCAACATAAGCACCTCTCTGCCATAGTACAGGGCCTCTACACAACCCAGCTTACTCGCGGTGATTTTGCTCCATGGGTTATGCATCCTTATGAAACTTTCAGCTCTTGCAGAGAAAATGACACTCTATGCATGAGCATTGCTGTCTGTCAAAGACTTGCCTTTATTTGGCTTGCTCAGATGATCCTGTTCACCACCAACGAGAAAGTTCGCTGCGCCATGCCGCTTACCCCTGAAAGTATGAATCAAAGTCTGGATGGAGACATTGAGTGGCTTATGATGCTTGAGGCAATGAACAACATGCAGCATGTCATTGGTCATTGCATCTCTGCTGACAACAGCCTGGTTGGCATGCAGACAATGATTATGCCCCTGCGCATGCTCAATCAGTTTGCCACGTCCTATGGCCTTAGCGAGGCTCAGGACTGGTGCCGGCAAATCATTCGGAGCCTGGTAGACCGCAACTGCCAAATCGCGACATGGCCAATACTTACCGCGGAAACGATTGCGGCTTTGTAAAGATGTTCATGAATGTAACTACGTACGGAGTTGCGATCGTTTCTCTTTCTAGACATAATACTGTAATAGGAATAATGCATAGCGATTTTGGATTTTATTCTTTGACAACAAGCTTCAATCATATGATAATCTTCGTGACGGGTCTTGTATATCAGTATTTCAGTCCAAACCTCGCCACGCCTTACTCGTGGGTATTGTACCACAGGGGTTCGTCCGCCTCAGCCTACAATTTCAGTGAAACAGACGAGTTTGGGTATTGTTAAAAAAGAATGACTTCTTGGAATTAAGCAAAAGTATAATACCGTAAAGTAATATGCCACATTCTTCTGAAAATATTTGACAGGAATTCTCATTTTGGGATAGNTCTTCAGGTGACAGGAATTCTGACTTCACCCTCTCCAGACGGTGGTTCAAATCCGCCCCAATACATCTCGAAAGTCTCCGGCTCAATGTCGTAGGCCGAATCACCATCTCTGGCACCGCTTTCAACAGGTATCTTATCTCGTGCGGCGCGCNGACCCTGAATGCGACTCCAGAGCAATTCTTTCTCGCCGTCCAGGAAGGCCAGAACCCATCGCCCGCCCGCATCCTCGATAATTTGCTTATACTCATCACGGTATTCTTTATTCCAGAAAGACAAGTCTAGCACAGCATCTTTCGTGCCATCCTTGATTAGGGCGACCAGATCGAGCTTGATCTGGGCCTGCGCCTCGTCCAAATAGCCATCGTACTTTTCGCGCGCAAAGTCGATTCCATATAGACCGTATTTGTCGCGGACCCATTTATCGCCCGACAGCCGAACGAAGTTTGGCAGCTTAGCAATCACAGTTTTGGCCAGGGTACTCTTGCCAGAGCCTGCGCAACAAGTCAGTTAGATGAGACATGGCGATAGTATGGCAGTGTACATGCCCGCAATACCGCAAGTCATGAGAATGAGCGATCGGCCATCGGTTCCTCGTGACAGCTTAGAACGGATCTGGTGTTCGAGTTGCATGTAAGCCACAATGATCCCTCAGTAGACACGGCCAGGCAGCGCTCACCACTTCAAAGGCAGGGGACTCTAGTGGCACCGCCTGTGCGGAGCCAACACCTGTCGCCGTCATAGTGATATGATGTTGATTTTCAGAGTGTCGCCGTGAATTGATGTTGGTGGAAGATTTCCTCAATTTAAGCTCCTGGCTCACTCGGTGTTGTAGAGGCATCTTTCAGCTGATGACTCAACGGCACTAGTCCAAAACTCATTGTGACAGTACTACTCCGACCTGTCGCCGATGGAAGACGATGCGTCATCCGTATCAATTTTAGTCTTTTGCGCATGCTATTGATGAATCTGAAAGCCAGCAATTCGGATTTACATCCATCAATATGCATTTTAGGGGCCAATGTAAACCATATTTCGTCTGAAGCCGCATACCCCATAACTGCCGGTGGGCAATCGCCGAGCTCCACTGTCGCTGCGGCACAAATCGACCCCTTGATCAGGAAATCAGTCTCAACAGCGATGGGGAGAATAGAAATTCAAGTGCTGAGGGAGGGTAGAGAAATCAAGAAAGATTAGCATCAACCTGAAGATTTCTTTCGGAATCAACCGACATGTCAACGTTGTAGTCACTTTGTGTGGTCCTGCTATACGAGGTCGCGAGTCGTTCGGGGCAATCGCGTGAGAGCTGCCAGCAGCTATTAAGGTTAAAAATCTCTTCCAGAGATGGAAATTCACAAAAGACATATCTGACTAGCAGACCAATTGTATGCTAGAGAGACGCAAGCTTTAATTAGCCATAGCGCGTTGAACAGCCTCGCCAAGAGGCCTCCTTGCCGTATCTGGAACCTCGTAAACTCGTCGCGAGAGCTCGCATATAGAGGCGTCTCAAAAWTTTTTTTAAAAAAAAGCAGTCCCTTGATTTAGAATCCTGAAAAAACACCTCTAACATCAGATACAGACTCATTCCTTCATTTCCTTCATTTCTATTTCCAACTTGCCGCTGCGCTTGCTCTTCCATCAACTTTACCAGCCTTGTCAATAGTATCTTCGGCGCCTCGTCTTCAATTATCGGCAGTAAAGTACAACCATGGGCAAAGACGGCCTTTCCGACTGCACGCAGGCTTGCGTCGCGGACGCGGGCAAGAAATACAACTGCAAAGCTGGTGATAAAACCTGCTTCTGCAGTCACTATGACCAAATTGCCGGCGACACAAGCTTTGCCGTGTGCATGCTCGGCTGCTCGTTCGACGAGATCCTCAGTGAGTTTCCGGCCAATTAAAATTACGGTAGAAGAACAAGTTCTAACTTGGATATCAATTCGATAGCTCTGGCAGATCAATGTTCTTCAGTTGAGCAAGACAGCTCTGGCCCTAGCAGCTCTGGCTCCGGCGACTCTGGCTCCATCGACGGCCTGTTTCCATCTTCATCTGGCTCCGGCGGCTCACCTACGTCGTCTTCCTCCGCACCAAAGTCTTCGACAAGCGCGTCCTCATCCTCAGACAAGAACGAAAAGAGCGGCTCCGGCCTTTCCACAGCAGCCATCGCGGGCATTGGTGCCGGTGGTGGCGTGCTGCTCATTTTGATCGTTGTTGGAATCGTGCTCTGCGTCTGCTACCGCAAGCGCAAGCAGAGACGAGCAGCTGTCGGTGCCCCTGTGACCACAGACGCGGGCGTCGCCGCGCCACTGGTTTACCCAACGCCCAGCGGTACCCCGGCGCCGCCGACTCACGGCGAGATGACACAATACAAGTCGGAATATCCGACGCCGACAGGCATCCCCGAGTTGCACACTCCAGTGCCGTCTCACGCCGGCCCTGTTGCAGCATATAGCGGCGTCGTTCCTTCACCATCGCCAATCTCGAATGGGGAGATGTCCTCGGTCCCTCCCACTGCACACTCAAATCAGCAAATAATATTTGAACTGCCAGGAGCCGAGGCCAAAACCAAGGCAGACGCACATGAGCTTGCTTAACATGTTATACACCGATGTAAAATAGAACAATCATTTTTAATTCCACAGACCGTCCTGAATAGATCTTTCCTTTTAGTCTACACATAGCCAAAACCCATGACTTGGATTAATATCAAACATTGCCATACAAAAATGTAACATCCCTGCTTCGCTATCCTGGTCTGCTTTACTCTGCCGATGCCCTTGCCAGCGCCTCGTGGAGATGCGGTGGGAAGCGGTAGCGCAGCTGGCTCGTGTATGTAGTTAAGTCAAGTGTCATCTGCTTGAGCTGGTCCACCATCAATCTGCGAGTACCCTCATTGCCGCTGAACTGGCCATTGGTCAGCTGCTCGCGCTGGCGCACGCAGCAGATAATTGTCCACATCAGAAGATTGGGGACATTAATGGAAACAGGCTGTGGCAGGGCAGAGAATTTAGACGCATAGGCACGAATGGTGCTGGCATCCCCGCCAGCGTCAAGTGGCAGAATCTCGAGACCCCGAATTTTCTATCTTTCGTTAGTAGTGATTGGTAATCCTTATTGCACGGCAATCTTACATCAAGGCATTGAGCCCACTGGCCAGCTTCGACGAGGCTCTTAATAGTGCTCATCTCCAGTAAAACTCGGCAGGCCATCTTGTTGTGGTCCTGAATCTTGCGGTAGAACATGGCGTCGCGCTCGTACATGCGCATCATAGTCTTGGCAAGCTCAATAGGATCGTCAATGGCAGCCAAGCTCAGGCTAGTTCCTTGCTGGCCATCGGCTTCGTTACCACCGGCTCTAGGCTTGATGGGCATCAAGCGCATAGGATCCTCGCCAATTTCGAGAGAGATGGCTTCGCTGATAGCGCGGCTAACAATCGCAACAACAGAATCGTATTCCCCAGCAAGATGGTACAGCAGTACCGAGTCGGTAGTGCGTCCGTTTTCGTCCGCAAAGCTAGCAGCCTGAAGAGTTACGGTGTTGATGAAGTCGTCCTCATCGCTAAGACCAATCAGAGGACCGCGGATTTCAATGATACCCCTGATGCGCTGGCCATCAGGGCGAATATCACCGATAAGCTTGCTAAATTCACGCGTCTCGAGCACAAGCTCGCGAAGAGCTTCGTGGCACAGATTACTCTGTCTGCGGCCGGCCTCGCCGCCCAAATCTTGGTTGAGGCAGATAAGAGTGAGGTAATCGACAGCCGAGACAACATCAGCCGCACGGAAATCGCGAGTGTAGTATCCAATCATCCTGCCAAAGTTGATTTGAGGCAGGTTCTTGCTGCTGTGGCTTCGAAGATCGTTTGGCGCGGACATTGGGTCACTAGGGCGCAGAAGGCCGTAGTATTCGAGGGCGATACCAAAGTGAACGGCATCAACGTATGAGAATGGGTACAGGTAGCCAATAGCATCTTCGAACATGCCAGAGAGAATCTGGAGATAGAAGAACATTCCAAAGCTGCCACTATCGTCGTCGGACACTGTTTTGGGGAAGTGCTTCAGACCGATCTCCCGAATGCTGGTCTGGAGTTCAGCGAGACCGTAGGACTCGCCGGCCATTTCGACCGTCTTATCACCTTCACGGGCCAGATTGAATTGAAGCCAGATCCAGTCGTTGATATCCGTGTTAAAGCCATCCAGATTACGGTTTGCCAGCTCAATGCGGCCAATAACCTTGTAACAAGCCATACGGAATGGATCGATGGAGTTTTCGGGCGCATTGCGGTAACGCTGAACATACTCGTTTGTGCAGCGCTCGAGCAGCTTTCTGTTGGTGATTCTGCGGTCCTCGCTGGCAGCATAGTTGTTAAGATATGTCGAGAAGGTTCTGTCGATTCCTCTGAAATGGTTACTGTTATCGTTCACATATTTGGCTGCTTCGTTGACGTTGCCAGATCGCAATAGGTAAAACACAATGGCCCAAACAAACTCGCCCTGGATTTGTTGTAGTTCAGTGTTGTCGGGTACCAAATCTTTTCTAGCTGAGCGTAGACGGATGTACGCCTTAATCTTGCTTGTGATGTCGGGAAGACCGCCGAGCTTAGCCTCATGAGGGTGCTTGGCGATGAGGCTTTCCACTTCACGGATGAACTGCTTTTCTAAGAAAGCATTTGCACCACTCAGAATCCGTTTCTTCATTTCAACAGATTGAGGAGAGTTGGGGTTCTCGTTCAAGTACATGCTGGCAAATTGACGCTCTTTCGTGGTGCTGTAGCCAAGGGGAGCATCCGCTGGCTCCTCGCCGACAATCTCGATCATAGCGAGATATGCTTCCACCACGTGGCGTGCATGAGGCTCATGCGACCTCTCCTCAATCTGACAAAGCTCTCGCAGAATTGGATACGATCGATTGTCGAGACGGCACATGTTGAGACTGCGGACTTTGTCCGAGAGCTTAAGCTGCCTCTCACGCACAGCACGATCTTCCAGAGCACCCTTCTTCTTGGCTTCAGCAGCCGAGTCGACATCGGTAAACTCTGATTCGTGCATACCAATACGGCTAGGAGCTCCAATGACGGATCGATGCATAGTCGAGTTTCCGAGCACGGAGGCCCGAGAAGGTCTACCAGCACCAGTCTGTGCCTTGCTTCGGCGAGAGCGGCCGAAGCCACCTTGGCTTTCGCGGCCAGAAGTTCCAGTTTCGCGAGGCTTGATGCCAAAGTGATCATAGATTCGCTTGCGCTGTGCGTCCCATTCCATAGCGACGTTATCCTCGAGGAAGTTATCAAAATCTCGCACCGATCGTTCTAAACCGTCCGAAATCATACTCAAAGTCGTTTTGGTTTGCAGGTTTGACAAGTAGGTCTCGACGTCGATTTCGGTTGGCGCATAACCGCCGTGAGCGGTGCGTTCGGTTCGTCCCTGCACATCCAAAAGGCCCAGGTCTTTGGCAGCAGCGCCGGGGTTGACACCAGAAGCTGCAAGGAGGTAGTGTGCCTTACCCTCGAGAGGCTTCTCGTTAGGCTTGGACTGCAATTTGCGCAGGCGGTGGCGGAGGTCGCCCAGGCCAAGCTCAAGGCTTGGGAGGTCCTCCATGTTCGAGTTGGTCTGGCCAGCCTTTTGCGTCTTGGCGAATAGGCTATCGAAGTAAGCCCCCGCTGGCTGCGAGGGCGCGGTCGCAGCGTTCTGCGTGATGCTTGGGGCCTGGTTGGTGAACAAGCTGCCACCAAAGCCAGATGTCGCAGGCTGCTGCTGCTGCTGCTGCTGCTGCTGCTGCTGGCCACCAAATAGGCTTGCACCTAGCATGGATGGCTTNAGCAGCCTGGTTTTGTGTCGATTGGCCAAAAGGCCGCCGGCGCCGGTCGTGGTCTGTTGAGCCTGCGTGGCACCACCGCCGAACANGGCCACCGCCAGTAGTCCCAGCCTGCGTCTGGTTATTTTGGCCAAAGAGGCCGCCACCAGTTGTTCCGGTTTGTTGAGTCTGGTTGTTCTGACCAAAGAGTCCGCTGCCAGTGGTTGCTTGGGTCTGGGTTTGGTTGTTTCCGCCGAAGAGTCCACCGCCAGTCGTACCAGCTTGCTGCGTTTGGGTATTCTGGCCAAAGAGACCACCGCCGGTCGTGGCAGTCTGCTGTGTCTGATTTTGCTGTTGGCCAAAAAGGCCACCGGCCGTACCTGTAGCCGGAGCCTGCGGCGTCTGCGTACTCTGGCCAAAGAGACCGCCTCCAGTGGCAGGCTTGTTGCCGCCAAACAGACCGCCACCGCTCGCGGGAGTCGTCGTATTGTTGGCTTGCTGCTGATTCTGGTTATTCTGCCCAAACAGAGAGCCGCCGCCGGTGGCGCCACCACCACCAAATAGAGACATGGTTGCAGGTTGTGCTGGTTGTTGAGCGTGGAGAGCTTCAAATCAACAACTGGGATGGGCCGCAGAAACGGGATTGGCGCGGCGTAAGCAGCTAGGCACGCGGTGACTACAGAAAATCACGTCGTTGACTGCGCGCACAATAGACTGATGCTAATATCGGCCCAGCTTGACGTGTCGATGGTCGATACTGGATGCGCCGTCGCGTTGGTGTTGCGTTTCTGCTTTGCTTGGCTGCCAGAATTTTGGCGTTTGGTAGCTGGCAGGCACCAGAGCTTGGGCCAATCAGATGCGCCTGCTACATGGAAGTGGGTCGCATAGAAACGAGTGTATATGAGGACCTCAACTTTGGCTTCTGTCATATCTGCTTTGATTACTGTAAATCATTTGTGTTGATAGTATAATCTTATTTTCTCATTACAAGATTAACTGTAGCTTCTTCTTCGATGATTGCCACTATTTATACAGTCATTCACCGGCCTGCCTGCCAGCCAGCCTAAGCTGGGAGTCTGAATCAACGAGTGTACAGAAGAAAAAATGGTTACAAATAAGATTATAGACAAAATACGCCAATATGAAAGAATATAAATAACCAAGTAGTTGTGCGAATATCGTTGGCTGACTATATGCACGATAGAAGCTTCATTGCAGCCCAACCTCTTAGCCGGGAGTCTAGTGAGTCTGTACAGCCTCGAATCGCCCTCCATTGTATAAAAATAGCACGGTGCAGGCGTATTGAAGCATACATCGGCGATAATCACTTGACAGACGCTTGCCGCATACTCCTGGCAGCCCTGCATGAACTCCCACCGCACTAACTTGCAGTTAGGCTCACCAGATAAAGTCGGCTTACTTGTTCCTCCGCACATCACCACCACAGCTAACACGACGCCACGTCCAGCCCTGGCGAGAAGGATCATTGGCACCAAGAGTCAGCTCTCCACACCACAGTATGCCTCGTCTCGGCGCGCGCTTCATAAACCGCAAGGATAGCAAGCTAGCTTGACGTGGCGGTCGAGCTTCAGCTCCCCACGTGATGGGCGACAAGCAAACAAGCAGGCAAACGAAAAGCCTCGGGGTGAGGCGTCGCCGATCCTTGCGCAGACCCCTCACCTGTCGAATGAATAGTTTAAAATAGCCTCTATCCCAGTTTCCGTAGCTTTCTTCGCTGTCGAACTCTGGCCCTCGCGCAGCCTGTGCAGAGCGACCGGCCTTTTCGAAAGCGACCAAGTAGACCATCATCATGCCGTTCTGGAAGCGCAAGTCTACGTCTGGTGCGCCGCCACCTGCTTCAGCCCAAGCAGCTTCGCAGTCTCAATGGCAGGCGACTATTCCTGCCCGTCCTGGAGGTCAGACACAGCAAGCGCCTCTTGCGGTTGCTCAGCCAAATCTGTTCCAGCAGCGTGGGGAGGAGTTCTTCAATAGCGCCGACTACGGAAATGCCGTCTTCATGTACCGCGAAGCGCTGCGACAGGCGCAGAGCAATAACGAGCAGCTACCAATTCTCTTGCAGCTGGCCCTTGCCCAGACTCTGTGCTCGCCGCCCGATCTCGACGGTGCGCTGACTAGTGCTCTCAGCGCCATTGCGATCAATCCATCCAGCGGCCCGGCCTGGCGCATGAAGGGCGACATCCACGCGCAGTTAAACGATAACTCTGAGGCTGTGAATGCTTATTCAAAGGCATTGCCGCTGCTCTCGGGATACGATAAAGTGCAGACTTCACAGTCTCTTGCAAGTTCTCGCGCCAAGGCCGGTAGCGCTGCGCCATCAGTGCATACACCCACCAGCCCAGGACAGGCTTATCCAGAGCCAGCTCGCCAGTCATTTTTACAGTCCGGATCTCCACAGCAGTTGAATCAAAATGTCGGAGCTGCTGCTCCGAATATCACTTACACGACTCCACCGCCACAAACTCCTGTGGCTCGCCGGCCAGTGTCCACGACCTCGCCCGCTGGAATGAGCCCTATCCCGGGCTCTTCAAGTAAGAAACAAGGCATACCCAATCGAGCTAAATCTGTGCTGATTTAAATTCGTAGCATCGCCGTTGCTTAATGTCCAGCCCTCAATTCAACCGAGATCGCCGTCTCCAAACTCCCTCGCCCAGGGCCAGAGTCTGGCGAACCAGTTTGATATCCCGAACGAGGCGCCACCGTCCTATAACAGCGCTGGATCCAGTGTCACAAGAGTCAATGCCGCGGCCGGTCTCATGAACTCGGCCGCATTCACTTCCTGGGAGACTTGGATGTCTGTAGTCAAAACTGGAGCCTTGTATCTGAAAGGCGTGACCACGGCTGGGGAAATAGACACTATCGTCGCGCTGTTTTGGGGCAAAGATTTCGTGCAGTCGATTCTTCTCGATGTTCCGCCGACGACCATACCTCACCAATCGTGGACCAAATATTATGCGACGAGCGCCTCATATCCCGGCACTACATTTCTCGACTACGACTGCGAAACGTCCAGCAGCTACGATGGCTACCACGCCGGCGCGATCACCATTATTGGGTACTCGGAAGAGTACCGTATATATCAGCTGGATGTAAAGCCTGCTCTACAGCTGCATCTCGAGAGTCAGACATTTCCACCTCTCATGGAGATGGACGCAATCGTGGAGCGTCTGGAGCTGTTGCAGAAGAACCCAACGATGGAGGACAACGCCGGTCTCTGGCGTATCCTTGGCCTCACTGCGGCCCCAAATGCCACAACAGTAACCTGTATACAGGATATCTGCATGTCATTACACAGAGGCCAATACGACGCCCCGAATCGCTTCCCCAACTTCCTCAACACGGCGTCGTTTTCGCAACACGTTTTTGGCGCCACTACTGGCGTTGGCTTCCGAAATTTTCTCCTCAACATACTCATCGGTGCCGAGCTTACTATTCGACTAGACAAGATGGGGTCCGCAAAGAAATATCCAAACTTCATGTCCAACTCAATCTCAGCAGTGGCACTTCTCGCAAGATTATGGATGGTCAACATCACCCTTCGGAAGAACCCGACCACTGGGAATTATATTGTCAACTGCGTAAACTGGGCGTTGCAAGAAGAGGGCCTCATTCGTTTCGCGGAAGAAATCGGATGGCCGTACTTGGACGAGGCGCGACAGAACATCACTGGCATGTTTAATAAAATGGCCACCCATCCAGACGAAGTGCCCAACTATTTGTCCGACTGGCTCCACGGCCTGGTGCTCCCAGGGAAGTTCTTCCGACAGCGCATCATGAGCTGTCTCGTCATGGCCTGCCCGTCCACCAAGGGCCTGGGCTCGGCACCCTTCTTCGGCAACGGCGTCGTCGCGGGCGGCAAAACCTATTGGCCGAAGAGAACAGCCCTCGGCCGCGTGCTCGCCGGCATGACCAATATGCGCATCAAGGTCGGCTGGGTTGGCCCCGTCGCCGCGCCGGCAGGCACACCCNGATGGCTGGTACCACCNCGACGCCAAGATGAGGGTGCTCGAGGTGCTGTCGGCGGCGCCCAACCACAACATCGCCTTTGTCTTCCTCACGTCGACGCTCGCGCGCGTGGCCAAGGAGCTCATCCCCGCGACGGCCGAGTCCAGGAAGGAGGGCCTGCAGCGGAGGCTGAGCTTCCGCAAGGGCGGCGAGGCGGACGGCGGNCGCGGCGGCGGCGATGAAGAAGCGGCGCGCGCGGGAGAAGCGCTACGCGGAGCTCCTCGCGCCGCTGACGTTTCGAGCCGGTGGCGGTGGTGAGGTGGCCAAGGATAAGGCGGCGCGGGACAAGGAGAGGGCGATCCTGGAGCTGTTTCTGAACCTGGAGATGCAGGACTAGGCGTCTGGTGCGGCGNNCGAGGAGGCGGCAGCAGCAGCGACGACGACGACGGCGGTCGAGGCTGGTGCGCAGGGCAAAGATGGTTTGGCGAATGATGCCGCCGAGCTGATGGAGTTTATGGATACGGTGGTTATGGGAAGGCGGCTTAATTGGTGAATTCAACGTTGCATTATACTCGATACAATTTCAACACGATTAATATTATTCTTTTTTTTTTCAGCTGCTCTGGAGGTCAGTTTATATTAACGAGGTGTTGGCTTGAGCCGTGAGGCTGTGATGATGACGGGGCAGCAGTCGCGATGCCGGTTATGATTGGCGATTTAGAATTATATTCATCTTACATGTTTATAATACGATTTATAAACACCTTTCTCAGCTAAAGTTCTAGAAGCGTGTTCGCCTCAAATACAGCATCCGCCACGCTTGATTGGTCGCGCAAACGTTTACATTTCAGCAGTATAATTTTCAAAACCCTCCTTGAACGAAAAATCTCTGCTTCTTTTCTCCTCAACTTTCCAGTTATCACATTCTTATTTNTTTTTTTTTTTNCATTATTACTTGTGCAAGTTTTCTCAACTTTGATGTTGTCTCCTCCCTACCCGTTGTCTATCAAANCCCCCCCCCCCCCCCGGGTTCAGCAACGAATCAGACGCGTTGGAGGGCAAGTTGTCGCGTTGTCTCGTCCTGCGCACAGAAATTTTATTTTTGGACCTACTGTTCCCAAATACCCTTTGGCTGGTTGCTACATTTGCGTCATGATTGGGCCTTGGGGATTCATGCTTTGCATGTGCCGTGGTTAAAGTTTTCTTAGGGCGGACGTNGGGAAAACCTCAACTTTTTTTGGATATCAGGCGAAACTCTAATTGCGATCCTGTTCGATCTCGTCCCCCCCACATGCACTTGATCACCCACCTTGGATAAATGAGAACTCTTTTTTTTTTTAAAAATAAAAAAAGAGAAAACATTTCATCTGAACTAGTGCTAGTCTCCCGTGAACCGTTTCCCTAAGCTAGTTAACTTTATTCGCGGACGACAAAGTTCATCGTGACATGTTGTCCAGGGTAGGTAGCATCGCATCACAACACGGCTCAGCCAGCATCCAGACAAGCCACGTAGAATTTAACCCCTTTTCTGTTTTTCCCCAACAATTCTTTTTTTGGGGAATTAAAGGCATTTTTCATTTTAAACCTGATCAGGGGCCTCGATCGCGGGATAAGCAGCAGATCCGGCGGGGAATTCTTTCTCCCTACCAAAATCACGATACGCTGGAGCGTGGATATCAAGAGAGGCGCCGAGCCGGAAATATGAGTGCTACGATGCATGTGTGTATGTGTGTCAGAAAATATCCTCAAGTCAGGTTCATTTTAAAATAATAATAATAAATCATGAAATATTTTAATAATTTAAAAAGCCAGGGATTTGGGAGAAAAGAGTCTCAAAATTTCTCCGATACAAACAGGTGCTCCTGATGCGTTCCCGGCTTGGACGGATGTCTTCGCGGAGGCTGGCATTTGGCGAAATTGCAGTGGCTCTGTACGCGAAACACGGCCTTGGTGGCACAAAGGTAGCACTAATACAGGCGCAATACGGTAGGTATTACGGTCTAGACATTCTCTTCACTTTGCAGGGTCTACTGCTCCTACAGCCAGACTCACAGCCCTGCGTGGGATTGGAATGAAGGGTTCGGACCGAACAATGGGCTTGCTCTCTTCTCTTCTCCCTCTCTCCCCGCATCTTGACTCTCTTTTTTTTTTTCAGGTACGCGTAGATTGTTTCCCACCGTTGATTCGCCTCCCTTGACGTGACCGTACCCAGTGTCAACCAGTGCGTGCGTGCGTGCGCGTGTGTGTGTGCAGGTATACATGACGGTTTGATCGGCCCAAGAGCACGGGAATCCGGGGGTGGAGTCGCCTCTCTTTCCAGACTAGACCCGTGGTCAAAACCCATCACGAGGTTGGGTCTTTTTCTACACCTTTTTTTGGCCAGCGAAGCAGGTCAGTCGGTGAGGGAAATGCACCCATCCACAGCAAATCAGGGCGGGTTTCGGGATACGGTAAATGATGGTTCCAAAATAAAAAAGAGGCTTAAAATGCAAAAGCGAGACGATGCTGGTGGAGGGACGGGTAGAGCGTCATCGTGTGTTGCAGGGACAGACAAGCAAGCCTCCTCCTCCCCCCGGGGGCGCCGAACGGTGTGGGCGCGGTTGTCCAAATCGGGGGGGACGACTCAAGAATCCTGCAGGCTGGCATTGCATTACAGAGAAGGAAGAGAGAGGGCTGAAGCGTGTGCTCATAGCCTGGGGGGTGGGCGCGCGCTATTTGGTGTAAGCTGGGTGGTGAGATATGTGCATGTCTCAGCACGCACGGGGCCGGGCTCGCAGGCAGCAGCTTAACAGGCGCACCCGCCATGCAAAAATCCCAAGCCAAACCCGATGTGGACGGCGGGCCTCGGCATCAGCAGAGACGAGGACGATGAGGTTCGTGGTTTGGGGTAGGCTGGTTGAGCAGAGACACGGGCTGAATGTGAGTCGAGGCGCAGGGAGGGTTGAGGTGTTAGCTGGTGATGGGTTGGGTGATGTGCATCATTTCTACACGTGTGATTTCTGTGGCATGTGCCTCGAAAAAAGAAGAGAAAAGAAGATCTCTCTGCCTTTTTGCCTCGGGACTCTCGCCAAGGGGGAAGACATGCAGTGCAACGGTGGGCTGCATAACGTGCAAACCCGGCGTGCATCTGATCGAGCCCGCCCTCTGCGTAGTAAATTGCAAGTGGTGTTGATGAAGAAACCTGTAGACGATCGTTCATGCAACGAGCGAGTTTTGACCTGTCATCTCATGTTTAAAATTAATTCATGCCTTTCTCTTTCGTCAACAGCATCGGAGAATAACGAGGCTGCTGCGCCGGCTTATTCGCTGGCCGTGTGTGGTTCGAGCTCGTTTATTCGTACAGACTGGTGTGGTTTCAAAAATTACAATCCTTTCTTTTCCATCCTGCGCATCATGGAAACCAGTAGATGTCGGCTTCAGGTCATTTGACTCGAGCAGCATACCAGCAGTGAATTCATGAGACGATCAAGATCTCGACGTCGAAAGTAGAATGGCAGGCGGCGTTTCAAAGTGGTACTGTCTCTGGTTCGTCCCAGGGAGAGGCGTTTTGATCAGCCCACGTCGAGCGTAACGAGGAAAAAAAAAGNAAAAAAAAAAGAATAAATGATTAAAAATTAAAAAGAAGTAAAGAGACTGGCAAGTTGGTTTACTTGGGAGCGGAACGGCGGCCAGCGGGATGATCCAGGCGGGAGGCCCCTATAACCCGCTGTAACCCGCTGTAACCCGCTGTAACTTTTGCGGGAGGCCCCTGAAGGCGCGCCACCATTCCAGCGGCGTTTCAGCGTGAGGCAACCACTATAGCTGTTGAGCTGAAAGATGGACAATGAGCTCTGGAATGTAGTTTTGTTCTCTTTTTTTTTTTTTTTTTTTTGGGTTGGTGTGTGCTATTTAAATTAACAAGGGAGAGAAAGAGGAAAGGGAGGCTACCCCGTATTTTTGTTCTGTGGGAAGCTTCTGGAGCGGCTTCTGTCTATTATTACACCCATTGTTGTGTTGGTGACTTGGATGTAAGTGAAGCCAGTACTTATGCACTGTACCTATGCACTGATGCCAACACGCGCGCTGTGGGAAAGTAAACAGAATGGGCGGAATGGATTTCGGGGATATAGTTGAAATGAATTGTCTTGTAAAATTTTCGTCTTCATTTTACTTCTGTCGCCTCTTCCGAATTACTGGACCTGGTGAGATGGTGATGCTGGCGGTGACGTGGAACAGCGGGCTGGCCGCCGTAGTTGCACTGAAGCTTACAGCGCTTACAGGTGCTCGTTGGCTGGGAAGGGAAGGTGAGGCAGAACCCGGATCGAGCCATTCGTCAAAAGTCGGGAACCAGGCATTGCCCAAGGCACATGGGATTCGGGGGAGCCACGATGAAAGGATGACGGATCGTGCTNGGGGGGGCTCCATGGCGATTGCAGGCCAAACTTGCAGTAGCGTCGGCGGACAAGGTTAAGCTGGGTTAGGCCAAGCCTGGGGTCAGCACTTGTCGGGACGGACGTGACGTTACAGCGGAGGGCAGAAGAGAAGCTACAGTACGGAGTAGACAAAAAAAAAAGGTACAGGTCATGATTTGCTGCTGGTTCGAGGGCGAATAGAGACAGTAAGCTGGACAAGGTTTGAGGGCGCAGAGGAACGGGCATGGGATCCTGCAGCCTGGAGCGGCATATGTGAGATTTGATGGGCAGTACTCCTTACGTTATATGGGATCAAGGTAAAGAATGCAGGATTTAATGAATTGGGGCGAGTTTATGCTACGGAGCAGACGAGGCCTGCTGGGCAAAGAGGTGCGGTGAGACAGTGGTCGGTGGTTGAAATGGGGGACAGCGAGCATGAGGAGGAGAGTATGGGCTTCTTTGGCTTGTGAATGGTGCACTACTGAAATGAGCAGTACCTCTACAATGTACTTTTTTTTTTAACACTACCAAAACTCCCGTACCAACTATGAGTACTAGGTAGAGACGACAATGTGGAGAGACACTAGCTGAAGAGGTGGGCGAGACAGTGGACAGCTGCACGTATTCGCTGTCGACAAGACCCAAAAGAAGCGAGACAGAGCTAGAGAAGACCTGGTCGCAGGTGCTAAAAATGGGCAACCACTGGTGTCTTTTGTCTTTTGCCCACCGGTTCGTGACCTGCCAAAGCAGCAGAAGGAGAACGGCCAAGGGCAGGGGGGGATCAACGTCTGTCTGCCCACGAGGTTACAACCAAGTATTACCCACGCTTCAACGCTCACACTGTACATGACTGCCGCCACGCTTGACCCAGCAAGCAACCCGCACAACCACAGTGCATCCCAACAAAGACGCACCGTCTCCAAACCAGCCCACGTCGAGCGCAGCGAGGAAAAAGGAGCCGTTGTCTGCCACCAGCTTCCTGAAGCGTGGCGTCCAATCACATCCCGACAATGCCCTCTCAAAGGGGAAGCAGAGTGGGGTCACGAGAAAGGTGGAGACGCGACGCCTCGTTCATTGAAAGAGTTGAGCAGCTGGACCTAAACAGTGGAGACGCACCAGCCTCAAACCAGCCACACTAAACCAATTTGGTCAATATTTTCTCTTGTTGCTGACTAGCCTCGTCACTAGCACTGAGGAAACTGTCTGACATTTGGCCTTTTATTTATTTATTTTATTTTATTATAATTCCCATTCCTTTCCCATCCTTGTTCCCTTGCGCCTGTCTTGCTGCTGTCCGGTACGTACCACTGCGACACCACAGCCCACTCACACTCTCTCCATCCCATAGGCGTCGCCGGACAGGGGGCTGGCTCGACGACAGCAAATGGCATTCAACCAGCATTATTCTCTATTCCTGTCGACGACTCTTGTCTCGTCTCTTCTCTAGCGTCCCTATTCTTACTGGGTATGTATATCACCCCTGCCCTGCCTGCCTTGACCCTGGTCCCTCAAAAGACGCTTCCATCCCGCTTCCTCGCTCTCACCTCTTCCTTCTTGGACCATTGCGATATTCTTGCAGCAACAAACTTATTTCCATGTCTGCTCTGTAAATTCAGCATCATACATCCTTTTGCTTCTTTTGCACCACGCTCCTTCTTCGCATCGCGCACTGCATCATCGCTCGCCCACGCCATCTCCTGCAAGCCTCGCCCA